>JAQQSW010001510.1:0-10694 GCA_028646575.1 Pseudocheirus occidentalis
TAGGGAGGCTGTTCCAAGTAGAAGGAATAAATAATATGAGTAAAGGGAGGAGGTGGGACAACATGGAGACTTGTTCATGGAATGGTAAATAGTCCAGTTTGGTTGGAACACAGAATATGTGAAAGGAGACTTTATGTGAGCCAAACTTGGAAAAGACTCATGGTGCCAGATTGTGGAAAACCTTGCATTCCAGGCTTGAGAATTTGGACTGTGTTTCCATGGCAATGGAGAGATATCAAAGGTCTTCAGGCAGTGGAGGGACACATGTAGACACATTACCTTGGATGCTCCAGCCAGGGTCCATCTTCATGCAATATTTTCAGAACAAGAATTGTTAAGACTCAGTATTTTGGTTATTCTAATCAGTAGTAGCACTATCACTGATGTTAGTGCTATTTCCTTTGCAGTGGCTAGCCCTTAGACCCACAATATACTCCCTCCTCCTCCCCCTCTCATTGATTCCGTATTTTCCCTCAAGATGAAATTCAAGCATCACCTTCTCCATGATGCTTTTCCTGATCCCTCCAGCTGCTGCCACCCTTGCTATCAAGCTATCATGTACTACTTTAAAAAAAATCTCTCTACATTTGTTCTGTCTGTATTCATTTATATACTTGTTGTCTCCCTTCTTTGACTGTAAGCTCTTCCCAAGTAGGGTGGTTTAATTGTCTTTATATCCTCAGCTCTTAGCATGGTGCCTGGCATAGATAGGCATTTAATCTGCTTGTTGGTTGATCAATTGACCATAACCTTGTGGTGCAGTGGTTTATCTTGGATTGTGGGTGACCCTGGGCTCTTATAGGCTTTGCCAGCTTTGTCTCAGCTCTGATAGGTCTTGCCACACTATAAAGGCTTTGAAAGTGGGCCCAGTGATACTGTGTGCCTGCCTATCCATCAGCAAATTAGCCTAGCTAAGTTAAAAAAAGACTTGTCACCAGAAAGTTGGCCTCCAGAAGATTTTCAACCATGATATATCATGAACGATGGAGAGATTATGATCTGTGTTGGGAGAAGGGAATGCTCATGACAATTAAATCAGATCTTTCCAAGCATTTTAATTATTACTTACCTAGTCCCTAGAGATCCAATATATAGAGGAGGCCATGTGAGAGAAAAGGAAAGGATGGAAGTGACTGATCCTCAGGTACATGTCTGACCATATTACCTCATTCAATGAACTCCAGTATTTCCCTTTAGGATCATAATGAGAACAATAACAGTAATAATAGCTAGCATTTGTGTAGCAAAGTGCTTCATAAAATTTATTTATCTTTATTTGTTTATTCTCATTTTGTCCTCCCAACAACCCTGGAAGGTGCTATTATTATGCCCATTTTACAGATGAGGAAGCTGAGACAGAAATGAAGTGATTTGTCCAGGTTCACACAGCCAATAAGTGGTTGAGACAGGATTTGACCTCTGGTCATCCTGACTTCAGGTCCAGCTCTTTGTCTGTTGTACCACCTCATTGCCCATGGAGATTGTTTGGCATTTAAAACTCTTAACAAACTGGTCCCTTTCTACATTTTCATTGATTGCACACATAACTCCCCTTTACTGACTCTATAGTCTAACCCTACTGGTCTATATGCTGTTCTTTACGTTATGATGGATGTTTTATCTCCCCTCCATGCCTTTGCATTGGCCAGAAATGCCCTCACTCTTCACTTCTGCCTCCTGAAAACCCCTGGTTTTCTTCAGGACTAAGCTTATCTTCAACATGCTGTCTTTGACAGTCCTCCAGCTCCTAGTTCTGTTTCTCCCAAAGATATCTTCTGTCCACTTTGTACACCACAGACCCACACCTACCCCTGTTGTCTCTTCAGTTAGAATAGAAGATTCATGAGGCCATGAATTGTTCTGCTTTTGTCCGCATCATCAGGACTTTGCACAGTGTCTGGCACATGGTGGTGGGTGCATGTCATTGGTTGACTGAGAGAGAATAAAAAAGACTTGGTGAGCGATGAACTACAGGGGTGAGGGAGAGAGAAAAGCCACAGAATACTCTTAAATTGTAAAGATCATTGACTTCTTTTTTGTTGTTGTTGCTTCTTTTTTTTTTTTTGAGGGGGGAAGGCAGGGCAATTGGGGTTAATTGACTTCCCCAAGGTCACACGGCTAGTATGTGTTAAGTGTCTGAGGCTGGGATTTGAACTCAGGTCCTCCTGACTCCAGGGCTGGTGCTCTATTCACTAGGTCATTGACTTCTAAGATGAATCAGGATGCCCTCAGCAGAAAGAGTTTACAGAAGTCTTGGGTTTAGGGGGAAAGACAATGTATTTTGTTTGGCACTTGCTACATTGGAGATGCTCAGAGGATATTCAGGTGGAGACGTAGGGAATTCAGAAGAAAGGTTAAGTTTGGATGCAGACATTTAGACATCATCTTCATAGAGATGACAAGTGAACCTATAAGCACTGATGATTTCCTCAAAAAAGACAGTATATAGAGAAAGGAGAGGATATGGGATATGGGATAGTGGACATTTCTAGACTGAGAGTCAGAAGACCTGGGTTTGAAGACTGGATTGGCTTCTTATTATTGGGCAGCAAAAATCACTTTATCCATGCAGCTTCCTCACCTATAAAATGACCAAGCTGGACTCTTCCATATCTAAATATATGATTCTCTTTGAACCAGGCATTTAGGTAGCACTTTGTCATTTGCCAAATACTGTCCTCACAACAGCCCTGTTCAGGACATGGCACAAGGATTACTCTTTCCTTCTTGCTTAGCTGGCAGCTGAGGATCGGGGAGATGAAGTGAGTTGCCAAGGGTACATTCAAATAAGAGATAAACAGGATTGGAACCTCGGAGTTTCCTACCCCATGATTAAGGATTTTCTCATCAGTTAGACTAACAATGGATTTTGGTTTTTTTGCAGTATAACTTTAAACAAGACCATTACTCAAAATAATGAATTTTCCAGTACATATTTCCTTCTTGTGAACATTAGCCCAGGTTCCAGCTTTGTTGAAGGTAAAGATGAATACTCATTCTGGTGTCTGGGTTAGGAGAAGCAGTATGATACTGCTTCTCCAGGCAGGGCAAGACAGCAAACATTTATTAAGTACTCAGATGCTAGGCATTGTGCTAAATGCTAGAGGTACAAACAAAAATAAAGACATTAACTGCCCTCAGTAAGCTTAAAGTCTAGTCGACGACAATATATGACATGGTGGGAGGCAGAGAAAGAGGAAGGTACCATTGGAGCATGTTGTCAGAATTCAGAAAGTCAGTAGCAGAGTCTGGAGAGAAATGAAGTCTGGATGACCTCGGTGCCTTCCCACAATGGAAGCCTCCAGGAAGAACTCTTCAGTGGGAGAAGGGGACTGGCATGGCAGAGGGAAGTCTGTGGTGAGATAGTAGTTGAAGCCTGGTAACAAACAGGGAATTTAGAAGCAACATATAGAACATTGGCTCTGGAGTGAGTGGACCTGAGTTCCAGTCCCACCTCTGATGTTCACTATTTGTCTGTTCTTGGGAAAATCATTTATCTTTCCTTGGTCTTTACTTTTTTGTTTTTACAGTGGTAGTGGTGGAGGGGTGGACTACGTGGCCTTTGAGGTCCTTTCCAGCTCTGAATTAAGGACCCTTGAGTTTTATTCTTGAATGTTGGATGTTGAGGAGGTGATGGATCAGAGGAGAGGAGAAAGTTCGAGTTGGATGCTGGTGCTCTGGAATAAAAGCCTTCTAAGGGTCATGAAAACATGGGGAGGGAGGATAAGGAAGTAAGAAGGAACCAGATTTTCCTGGTTTGGGTATTAGTTTAGAGGTGAGTGTGACCTCAATTTATAAAGAGAGTCTGCAAAATGAAGGCTGCTTGTGCAGCTAACATTCAGCTTAATGGAATTGGGGTTTTAATATTTATAGCACGTTATGTAAATGCTGCCCCTCCAAGTGCTTTCTTAAATCCTCTTAGCTTATAAATGACAGCTTTGATTTTTTTTAAAGAAATAAAATCTTTTCATTTATCCATTCTAAAAGCAGTAAACAATAGTTGGTTAATGCCCTCCTTTCATGTCAGCCCCCATAGGCTGAATCCTATATTTTAAAGAGTTTATCACTGACTGTGCTTTTGAGCTTATTAAGGTCATGTGTAACTTAAAGGGGGGGGGTGTAGAGAAAGGCTGACTTTGCATTATGGTGCCAAGGCAACTTCTGGAATCGTGCCTGGCCTGTCAGCTCAGCAGTGTACAATGGCAAAGTTAAAAATATAAGATTACAGAAGCAACATGGATGGCCTATGTAAACCTGATTAGTACCATTTTGCTTAGAGATCAAAAAGGTCAGAAAATTAGGAGGTGCTTTCTGGGATCTGGGTGCTTAAAGCACCCTGAGGTGTGCAGTAGTAAAACAGAACAAAGTAAATTGAACTCAGGTAAGACAATTGAAAATTTCCAGTGTGATCATTTATACCTGGGAAATTGGCAAATGCTATAAGTGAGGTCTTCATTTATTGTTTTTTTAAAAAATATATATTTATTTTTAATTTACAAAATTCAGATCCACAAGCTTTTGAGTTTTAAATTCCCTCTTTCCTTTCCCGCTCCCCAGTGCAGTGTATAATCTGATATAGGTTCTGTATATTCAATCATATTAAACATATTTTCACATTAATCATGTTTTAAAGAATTATAACCAATGGAAAGAAATATGAGAAAGAAGTAAAACAAAACAAAAGAGAGCAAATAGTATGCTTCAGTCTTCATAATTCTTTCTCCGGATGTGGATGGCATTCTCCATCATGAGCCTTTTGCAGTTGTCTTAGAACCTTGCATTGCTGAGAAGAGCCCAGTCTATCAGAGATAGCACAGTGTGGCTGTAACTGTGTACAGTGTTCTCCTGCTCCCCTCACGCAGCATCAGTTCATTAGTCTTTCCAGGTTTTTCTCAAGTCTGCCTGCTCATCATTTTTTATAGCACAGCACTATTGCATTACATTCATATACCACAACTTATTCAGCCAGTCCCCAATTGATGGCCATCCCCTTAATGTTCAATTCTTTGCCATCACAAAAAGAGCTACTATAAATATTTGTGTACATCCGCGTCTTCCTCCTACTTCTATGATCTCTTTGGGATACAACTCCAGAAGTGGTATTGTTGGGTGAAAGGGTATGCAATTATTTATAGCCCTTTGGGCATAGTTCCAGATTGTTCTCCAGAATGATTGATTTATTGTTTTGTTGATTGCCTAGACTTAATGTGATGGAGAATATATTCATAATCCAGATTAAACTTTTTTTCTCTCATATTTTGTTTTTTTCTCAAATACGTGTAAAATTTTTTACCATTATTTTCAAAAAAATGTTGAGTTCCAAATTCTCTCTCTCCCTCTGTCCCCTTTCTCCTCCTTGAGAAGGCAAGCAATTTAATATCGATTATACATGTGTAGTCATGCAAAACACGTTTCCACATTAGCCATGTTGAAAAAGAACACACAGCCTGAAAAAGTAAAATAAGAAAAATAAAGTTTAAAAAGTATGTGTGTGTGTGTGTGTGTGTGTGCGCACGTGCGCAGGCATGCATCCTTTGATCTGCATTCAGACTCCATCAGTTCTTTCTTTGGAGGTGGGATAGCATCAGTCTTGGATCAGAATTGTCTTGGATTGTTTTATTGCTGAGAAGAGCTAAGTTACTCATAGCTGTTGTTTTTCAGTCATTTCTCAGTTATGTCTGACCCATCAAGATCCCATTTAGGGTCGGAAAGATACTGGAGTGGTTTGCCGTTTCCTTCTTTAGTTCATTTTATAGATGAGGAAACTGAGGCCAACAGGGTAAAGCGACTTGACCAGGGTCACACTGCTAGTGTTTGAGACCAGATTTGAACTCAGGAAGATAAGTCTTCCTGACTCCAGGACCAGCACTCTCTGCACTATGGTACCACTTAGCTGCCCATTCACAGTTGATCATCTTATAATCTTGGTGTTACTGTGTGCAACGTTCTCCTGGTTCTACTCACTTTACCATATTCAACTTGGAAGTATGTTATTAATACCTTTTCTTGAGAGTTGATTGTTAAACATTTACCAGCTTGCCTTTCCTTCATTGTGGGTGAGAGGAGTCTCTGCTACACTCCTCCATCTCACCACAGCTGTATCCATAAAGTATTTTAATATTTCAGTTTACATAAAGCAATCCCCATTGCCTAGTGTCTTTCTATGTGCAGAGGAGGGAGGGATGCCTGTCCTGACACAAACTTATGAAGTAGCTACTTGCATTGGAGACGTTTAGATGGGGGGATGGATATCAGCAGGACAGAAAAGAATAGGGTAATAGTAACTGACTGTTTTGGAACAGTCCATAAGACCAGATCTCTTTTTTAAAAGTTTTATTAATTTTTATAATTTTACTTTGTCACTCTTCCCTATAGGAACCTTTCCTTGTAAGGGAGAAATGTAGTTAAACAATTAAACCAATCCATTGACTATATCTGACAGGTATGCCTCAGTGATATCCGCTAAGTTCTGTTCTTCTGAAGCTGGCTTGTCATGAATGCAAATGGGTCTACTCTTTATCTGACCTTTCTATTTGTGGCTTACCTTGTTTAGACATAGCATTAATCAGTTGAAGACACTGATTTGGTTGACAGTGCCTTATACTCATGTCAGAAACGGAGCCAAATTCAAAAGTTTGGGGCCACTCATCCTGTGCTTGGTCCAAAAAGCATGCACCATGGCCCAGTAGCCTCTCTTTTCTAATGACACCCTCTGCTTGCTGTAGTGGAAAGGGCATTGGCTTTGTATGTATTCAGAAGACCTGCATGTGAGCCACGGTTCTGCCACCAATTTCTTAATGATATGACTGAGCAAATCACAACCATTCCAAGAGTCAGTTTCTTCCTGTAAAATGGTGATAATAAAAGCACCTTCCGCTTCACAGGCTCTTTGAACTGGAAAGCACTAGATAAAATGGGACATAGTATTCATATGGGAATGGTTTGTCTAGGTGAAAATTCTCAGGATAGCTAGCGGGTTAAGTTTTTCTTCAAATTCAAATCCTGCCTTGGACACTTACTAGCTGCATGATCCTGGGCAATTTGCTTAACCTCTTTGTGCCTCAGATTCTGCATCTGCAAAATGGGGACTACCTCACCACAAAAGAGATAGTACATAAAGCTCTTTGTAGACTTTAAAGCCCAAATCAATTCTAGCTATCCTTGTAATTCATGTGCTTTTGGACTGACCCCCATCAGCATCAGTTACTTGTTTTTTGCACAGATAATGAAAACAGATTTTAATATTTGCCTAAGCAAAATGTAATTAGGGATGTAATTCTACTGTTTAAGAGAAAAAGAAGGAAATTATTGAAAGCATTACAAAGCCAAATGTCAATCATTAGCTATTCTTGAATTTCCTGCACGAATGCTTTTCTTCTCTATGCCTAAAAGTTGACTGTGTTCTAAAACTTCATTAATTTGGATGGTTCTGGGGTAAGGAGAAGGGACAGTTTGGATGGATGAAAAATATGAATTGTTAAGTGTTTCTAAAGAAAAGTAATTTCATTATTTTCTGGTCAGTACATATGCCCTAAATCTCCAGCAGCCTTTGACAGTGTTGACCATCCCTTCCTCAGTATATTTCCCCCCCTTGGTTTTGTCATGCTCCTCCTGCCTTTCCTCCATCACTTCTGATCTCTATTTCTTTGCTTCCTTTCCTACTTGTCCTTCTTCCTCCCATTCCCTAAATATGGACCAACTCAAGACACTATCTTCAAAACTCTTTTCTGTCTCTATAGACTTTCTCCTTTGGTGATCCCATGCATTCCCTATATTTTAGTGATCTCTGCCATGTTAATGATGTTCCCAACCCCAACTTTTCCCTTGAGTGTCAGTCCTGCATCACATCACCTGTTGCATATTTCTTTGGATGCTCTTCTTGCACCTCAAAGTCAAGACTCTCCAAAATGGAATTTATCCTCTTTCCCTTCAAACCTATATCTCTCTGGTCTTTTGTTTAGCTCCAGGACCCTCCGAGCTCCTCCGGGTAGGAAACTCTGAGTCCTCTTTGCTGCTCCCCCCCTTCCCATTTCTGATGAGTTCCCAAGTCCACTTGGTTCTATTTCTGCCGCATCTTTCACGTTTAGCCCCCTTTTCACTCCCATTATAACTATCTTCAGGCGGGCATGGCCTCCTAACTGGTCTCCCTACTTTTAGTTTCTCCCCTTTCTAATATATACTTCACTCTTTTGCTTTTCTTTTGTACACTTTGGGTCCTTCTCACATTCCTTGCTCAAAACACTTGTCGCAACCTATGCTCTCACTCCCAAGGAAAATTCACATTACTTAGCCTGGCATTCAAGATCCTGCATTATCTGTGGTCACCTTTTTAGCCCTATATCTGCTGACTCTTTTTTGTGTCCTTGCTCTTTTGGTAGCTAAGTGGTGAGTGGATAGGAGTCTGGACTTGGAGTCGGGAAGATCTGAATTCAAATGCAGCCATAGACACATTCTAGCTTTGTGTCAGGGCTTTTAACCTTTTCACCACAGTTTTTTCACCTATAAAATGTAAATAGAATAATATGTCAGTCTCTTTCCAAACCTTAAATGCTATATGAATGTTGGCTATTGTAGCCAAAGTGGATTATTCCCAGCCCCTCTCTCTATCCCATTTTCCTCTTTCCTGCCTTCCACTTTTCTGTACATTATCTCAAATGCTTACAGTGGATTCCCATGACATTTCTGCCTGTTGAAATGAATTCTCTCCCCTCCCCGCACCCCTGCTTTAAGACCCAGATCGCCTGCCATTGTTTCCTTTGTGGAGCTTCAGTTCTGCCACCCACAGAGCTCTGACATCTCTGTCTTCAAACTGTGTTCATTCCTTCGGTGGGGCTTCATCTGTCCTTTGAGTATACAATCTTCAAGCTTGTATTATTGGCACTTAGCTTGATCTTGTTCCACCTATTTCCTAAGTTCTGGTAGAAGTTATGAGGAGGGTAGGTAGAAGACTTTTTTCCTCATATATAGCCTACACAAGGTCTTGTGCATGTTGTTATTATTTAAATGTGTACTTTCATCCACATGAAAGACTCCTTGTATACAAACTAACTAATAAAGCAGGCCAGCCTGGGCCACATGCCTGGACTTTGAGAGTTGCCTTGAGCACTTAGCAGTTAAGTGACTCTGCAGTGGTCACACAGCCGCTGAACTAGAACTCAGGGCTTCCTAATGCCAAGACTGGCCTTTTAGTCTCTATTCCACACTTTGCCTTGCACATAGCATATGGACTTAATAAAAATGCCTGCTGAATTCCCAATAGTGATCCATGTTGCCAAGCATAGCTTATGTTAGTTTGTAGGTGTAATGTTAATGGGATATAAGATCTTCTCTGTCCATTAATAGGCCTCATGTGGAGCCCATTAAGGGAGGCTTGTTTGTAGGAATGCTTTCACACCTTGTGCTAATTTCTAATTAGGCACTGAGTCACCAGGGTTGTGATGCTGTCTGACTCTGAGAAGCGTATATAAATATTCTGAGTTGGTATTTTGCTTTGGGATCTCAC
Source organism: Pseudocheirus occidentalis (assembly GCA_028646575.1). NCBI lineage: Eukaryota > Metazoa > Chordata > Mammalia > Diprotodontia > Pseudocheiridae > Pseudocheirus > Pseudocheirus occidentalis. Next base: position 9,503 of record JAQQSW010001510.1, read on the forward strand.
TTATGAGAAGGATCTCGTGATTCCCTGGTCAAGGCTCTCTCCATCCAGGGATATATGTAAAGTGTATAGTTGATTCAGGCAGTCAGCCCTGTCTGTTGGTCTTTATTTCTCTGCTTGTTTTTTCTCTGAAGTTCAGGGTGCTGACTACTCCCCTGACCTAGTGAATGTAATTTAAAAGATTGTTGACCCCTTAAACAACTGTCTTTCCTAGTAAAGCGGACCTAAGAACCTGTGCTAGTAGCCATCCTAGATATGCCAGTGTGGTTGCCGCTACAGTAGACAGTCTTCTTTAAGGAAGCGCTAATAATGATTTGTATTGTAAGTAGTGGAGGCTGACTTTGAACCCTCCAACTACAAATCTATTTCTCTCTCCCTCCTCCTCCTTTTCTACCTTTCTCCTCTCTCCCCCTCCCGCCTAGCATTGTATGCAAATAGTGTTTAAAGAGTATTCCTCTTTTGTAGTTAAGAAATTATTACCGGTTATTCGGCTTATTGATTGCTTAATAAATTACTTCCTCTTTACTTCCTTCCTACATTGAATGACAGAATCTCAGATTCTGAATTAATGGAGTCTGAATAGCTGTGCAGCTGTGCCCCAATCTGACAAAAACAATATTTTAACACTTCATCTCTCTCGAACTCCTCTCTACAGAATACTGTCAAGCAGTCAGTTTTTGAGCAAAGTAAGGATGGCAGAGTCCATGTAATAAAGTTTATGCATTTTAGTCAGAAGAGAGCCCCATCAACCCTCTCTATGAAGGGCAGCTTGGCTTGGTGTAGAGAGAGATGCTCCAGTTCTGACACATTGTGGTTGTGTGGCCCTGAGTAGTCACCTATGGAACCCTAAGACTATCAATTGTTAGGCATTACCCTGTTTTTAGTAGAGGGAGTTTCCTATTCCCCAAATATCACTGGTCTGATCTCTCTTCTCCCAAATAAAATATATAATATGTGTATCATGTGCACATGGACATGCACATATACAATGTTTATATATATATATATACCATATATGTATAATATATACAGTGTACATACACATATGGATACATATATATTATACCCACAGTTTATACTATATATGTATAGACATATATAGTATATGTTTGTGTAATATGTACAGAATGTGTGTGTTTCTGGGCATGTATATATAATATATTTGTTTTGCACACAACTTTTCTGAACCACATTG
>JAQQSW010001511.1:0-17800 GCA_028646575.1 Pseudocheirus occidentalis
GAACTTCAGTGTATGCTGGGGATTGCCTTGAGGAGAGGACAAGGACCTGGGAACTGTTCATCCCTGAGGACTGGACAAAAACCTGTAAGCTTTCAGCTCCTGAATCTAGGTGATTGTCTGGCAGATTCAGGAGGGAGCTGGGACCAGGGAAGGGGATCCAGGGAATCAGAGAGACCACCCAGAGTCAAAGTGAAGAAAAGGCCTCCCCTTGGACAAACCTGAGGTTGGTTGGAAATCAAGGGGTGGAAGGATTTGTTTGGTTGTCTAAGAACTTTATTTGGAAACTAAAGTTAATGGTTACCCCAGGAGTGAAAGATCAGTATTTTGTGAATTGTTGATTGAATCAACTCCCTCATAGGGAAACTAGGTCATTCCTTTGTTATTTGATTGATTGAATCTTTAAGTGTTAAGCTGGTTTCCCCCTTAGTGAAACCAGGTGATTTTTCTTTTTTTTCTTATTCTAAATATTGTGTCTTTCTGAAATAAGATATAGTATAGAGACTTTCCTTGTTCTGAAGATTGTATATAATATTGTGAACTGTTGAAATTGTGAACATTGTACGGAATAAAGATTTGTAATGGAATAAACAGAGTGTTCACTAATACTGTGTAATCCGAATCTTAAAAGCTCCTCACAGTAGCATTCTCTCAGAAATCTACTGCTGATTGGCTTTACAATAAACAAACAAACACACAAATAAATAAATAAATGAATTAATGAACAAATAATAAATAAATAAACAAACAAACAAATAAATAAATAGATAAATAAACAAACAAATAAATAAATACCAGAAAAAAACAAGGAAACAAAATTCCTCCAAATAATCTAAAAGATTCACCAGATTGATTTCTGATAGGGAAATCCAAGAAAAAAATCACTGCAATTAATTACAACCAAGAGTATTTTAAATGGTCAAATTGAATATAATTGTTCCTTTAATAAAAGAAAAAACACATCTCTAAGCATTCCTGATATAAAGACCAGAACTACATAAAAATTCTGAAGTGCAAATGTTAGAGTCAAGAAAACTATGAAAAGATAAACATGAAGAAATTTTCCTAAAGGACAAAAGAAAGAAAAATTATTACATTGTATAATAGGGACATGACATGTCTCTTCTGAGACCTATTGTCATGATGTGTTATGGGGGTATTCTAATCAAATAGAAGAGCTGGGAGTGGTTCTGTTATGTCTTGGTCATCTTTAAAGTAGAATGGAGAGGAGAAGGAAGAATAAAACAGAGAACATAAAGGAAAAGATACATAAGGGAAAATGTTCACACAGAATGAGTTTAACTAGTTGGAGTTTATGGAAATAAATAAGAGACTGAAAAATAAAAAGGAGATTTTTTTGAAATAAGGGGTGGATAAAACTGGGACCTGCTTGCCCTCAGAACTAGCCAAAGGAGGGAAGAACACACACACACACACACACACACACACACACACACACACACACACACACACACACTGGTCACACCCACCAGCATTGGTACAAAATGAAATTTGACTAAAAAAGAAAATGGGAGGGAAAGAGGAGAGAGAAAATAGATTAAAGGAGGGAATGGTCATAAATAATGCATATGCTAAAGGTATCAAAAATATTTTTAACATTTTATGTGGTGCTAACTAATTGGAAACTGAGCAGGTATCAATGAATTGGGAGAATGCATGAAGAAGTTATAGTATATAAATTTTATATAATGCTATTTTGCTTTAAGAAATGATGAAGGGAATATTTTCAGAGAAAACCTGGATCACTCATACAAACTAATGTATAGTGAAATGGAGCAGAATCAAGAGCAGAATCTATACAATGACAACAGTACTTTAAAGGCAGAGGACTAATTAAATATGCTCCTCACCTCCTGATGGAGAGATGAAAGACTCAAAATGCAGAATGCAAAATAATTTGGGGGCTGATGTGGAAATTTGTTTTGCTTGATTATACATGTTTGTAACGGAAACTTTGGTTTTTTTCTTTATATTGTCAAATAGGGAGGAACTGGGAGGGATACAAGACAGTTTCTGGAATGCCGAAAAAAATTATAAATCATCAAATCCTGAAAAATTTCAATAACATTCCTAGTGATCAGATTTTATTTTTATTTAATTCACTTGGGCTGAGGTCTAATTTTCTTAGATTCTGGTTCCACTGTTTCTGCTACAGCTTCCCTACAGTCCATATTCTATGTATATATAGAAAAAGGGGGGAAAAGACTTCAATTCCCAAAGCTGTCGATTTAGACCTCTTGAAATAAAATTAGTGCCAAGAATTTGCTTATATCTTGGTAACAACAGAGCAAGTTTTTTTTTCTTTCCTTGGTTCCTGAAACTGACATCATGAACTAGAGATACTTTCTGAAACTATGGATGCATTCTGGATTTTTTTTTTGCAGAGAGATGAATCATTCACATCAGTAGCCTATTTTTCTCCATTTCTCAGAGCAACTAGAAGCCCTTCATTAGCAATAACTTTTTCAGTTCTGCCCAGCGTCTTTGATGCATTCAAGTACAGTCAATTATTTTTGACAGTCCAGGGTATTTCCTGTGTGATTTGAAATATGTATTCAGTGGATGATTTTGCCCCTAACTGCTCCAACATCTGTGCAAGAATGGCAGTCTTTTTGAAAAATCAATCCAAACTACTAGGCAAATCACTCAAATCTCCCAAAGTGGACTGAGAAATGGAGTTTCCAAGAAAATTCTTTTCCTCCTTCTGGTCTGAGCAAAGACAAAGAGATAAAAGCTCATTTTGCTGAATAAAACTGCAGAGTTCCCATGCTAACATTTTCTGCCTTTGATGAATTTGGAGTTCCATGGGATGGTGGAGGCAGGATGACAATTTGGCTAACTTAGAATATCCTCTTATGTAGTACTTGGCATGTGAGGCAGGGAACATGTGTTTATAGCTAAAAGGTAATAGGAACAATAGGAGTCCTCAAAATGTTCTTGGAATTGTTAAAGTGTATTCAAAATTCTAGTAAGACCCTGACTGTGAAAAACATGGCTCTTACCAATTCTGAGGAATTCACAAATCTCTGAATGTAATCATTTATAATTTTTTGCAAAAAATTTACTAAAAGTATAAATAAAACAAAAATGGTAAAATCTCACAAAAAGCAGTTGTGGTCTAGTCTAGTAGTAAAATCTAATGATTTGGCATAAAAGATCTTAGTTTGCAATTCTGATTTGGTTAGTTTAGTTGAAGTGACCTGTGACCTCAAGGTCACATGGGGCCTTCTAGGTCCTTGGATATGGCCCTTTGACTGCATCTGAATTTCACAGAACAAACCCCTTATTAGAAGGATTTATTTTGCCAAACTTGAACTCAATCAAAATGCCATACTCAAGAACCTAGAAGGCCACATAATGCCTCAAGGCTGTAGATTCAACAGCCCTGCTTATATTCTTCTATTTTTAGGAGAGCCACTCTCTGCGACTTATTTTTCTAATCTGCAAAATATAGGTATGGAATTACTTTGCTGTATCTAGTACAATTTGCTTTACATTTTGACATATGGTAGAACATAAAAGTATAGGATGCTTGCTATCTCAGCTCTCTTTCGTAATCAATGGAAAAATCACAGTTATCTGGTAGCTTTTTCAATAACTCTAGGCATTGAAGTTGATCAAGCAGAGGAATATTTGGTAGACAAAATATATACTGAACTCCCTTATTGGAAAATTACCAGGGTAATAGTCTCTCTCTAAACTTAAGGAAAATTATATTCCAGACAATTTAGATGGTTGCTGTTATGGAAACACCCCCACTGATCTATACAGTTAGCAACATATATGGTCTACACAAATGTTATACTCTAAAATGTATGACCTACGTATATCATCAAGTACATTGGATGAAAAATTTCCCTGGCCCTAATGAGGAGGTATGGGTTACCTTTTGATGTGAAAGTAATCATTATTTACCCCTTTCTGTAGGTGTCAGTTGTGCAATGGTTTTACCCTTTCATTCTTGTCTCTGATCTATTGCTCTCACTGTTTCAAAAAAGATCTACTGTGTTAAGTATTTAATGGCCAGTATTTTATTTCTGTGAAACTTTTCTGTATAACTCACAATGATTGCAACCAGCTGGGACACTATCTTTAAGGATAATGAAGTAGGATTTCATGGACATTTCTGGAGATTAGTAGAAACATCTGCGCCAAATGAGAGTTGAGTGGCCCAACCATTAAGACTCAAAAATAGTATCACTGAAACTATGGGTGGGCTCAAAGAGAGCCATTCCAACCAGCTCTCCCAACTCTATAGCTCCTGTATCCTAATTCCTTAGGAATACAGAATATTAACAGTGGTTATAGTGAAAGCAAAAAGCTCATATAGGCAATGACACTTCTGATAAAAAATGACTCATGTCTGTTCTGCTTCTTCCAAGGGTCAAAGAAGACCTAGGGGGTGTTCATAAAGTCCTATAACTCTGTTAAGAATTTTGAATGACCATGAGCTCAGACATGAGGTCATAGAGCTGATAGATCCTGGCACTGGGACTACTTCTTAGAAAATCAGTATTAATGCAGCAGTACGCATCCACAATAGAGTGGTTTAGGGAAAAAAGAATATGTAAACAGATCTGGCTTACTTTGTCTCTTTATTCCAGGAACAATACTTTGGGAATTGTACCCTGGATGGTACAGAGACAAGAGACAAGAGACAAGCTTACCCTAGTCAATTTTTGGAGATAAGGTTTAAACTAAATTATCTTTAATGTCCTTTCCTATCTTAAGATTTTACAGTTCTATGCTTGCATGATTATAGGCAAAGTAGCAAACTGAGAAACTAAGGAATGACAGTATAACCTTTGATAATTGATGTCCAAATCTTATGTTTCTCTCTATAATGGAAAAGCATTCTCCCATGAGTCCTCTAGGTAATCGATTCAGCTCTTCACTTTGCTTGTGTAAAAACAGTTACTTTTAGGATCAGGTTTTTTCTTTAACTTTTCCTCCCATGAGCTACCAAAAGGTCTGTATTTCCCTTGAGTTGAAGATCATACTAATGGTAACAACAACAACAACAGTGAAAACAACAATGATTAAATAAATTATGCCTATTTTAATCACTTATTGAAGGGCATACAGCAGATTCAATCAATTTTTTTAAAAATGGAACAACCACTTTGGAAGCAAAGTTATATTTAAAGAAGTCTTGCCCTTAATGTAGCAAGTTGCTTAATTGAAGAGAGCAGCTTCTTGCCCTCTCTCACCCTTTGGTCAGTGGATATTTGTGACTTTGTGAATAACATTTTGATCAGCCATTAAAATTCCTTCTAGAGGGCAGAAATGGGAATAAGGGGCCTTGGGTTTAAAAAATTAAAGTTGTTTTCTTAGCAGCTAATTCTAAGTAATTTGGGAATTCTAAAACTCCCTCCACCTTTCCCCCTGACATTTAGGGTTTTAAGATGAACATTAATTAGATTATTAAGAGGGAGCTATAGAGGTCTGCCAGTAGACTACCTAGCCCCAATGCTAAATAAGGAGCTCACAGCTGGGGAGTGGAAGCACTGCTGGGAAAGCTAGTTAATGGATAGTAAGGGCTAATAAATTTGACCTTTATTTACTTTAAATGCTACTATATCTTCCATTTTGCAATTCACTGTTTTTTTTCATGTTTTTTTTTCCTCTTCAATTTAAAGGACAAAGAAAATCCTAGTTTTACCTAACTGTGTTAACTCAAATTATCATCCTTACTCTTTATTATTGTCTGTAGTATAATTAGTTATTTCTAAATTACAAGCAATTATATAATTAATTAATTGATTGATTACTATATCTTTTATTGTTATCATTATTTACTATTACAGTCTGGAATTGTGATTGTATCTGTATTGTGGGGGAAAGAACTCTTGATGTGAAAATTCTCACTACTGAAGCAGATTTGCAATTATCCATATTGGTAGTTTAAGTGATTGCCTGGGAACACTAAGAGGCTATCCCATGGTTACTCAACTAATATATATTAGAGGCAGACCTTGATCCAGCATCCCCTGATTCTAAGGCTGCTCCTTTCTCAAGTATGCCTTATATCCTCAAATTAAAGGAATCTTATTATATTCTTTCAGTTTAACCAGTATACAAGAGGGAAGGTATATACTGGCCTAATCCAGTTCAATAATAATGACCAGGTCTTGTCTCTCAGTAAGCCACTCCCATTCCTCCAGTAACTATGTGTGTCATCCAATATGACAGGGTATTCATGGTAGGTTCTAAAGCTTTGTGGGTAGAGATATGATACTGACTATCTTCCTAGGTATATGTGTTATACAAGTTTGACTGCATGAAAAAAGCAGGAACAAATGTTGCCGTTTTATATGTTGTCCCATCATCATTGTTGGATTTAAAAAATATATTTTAAAAAATATTTTAAGATTTTATTTTAAAAATATTTTAAAAATACTTAAAAATATTTCACCAAAATGTTTAATTTCTGTACCTGTAGATAGATATTTTAAAGCCTGCTATATTTCTAAGACTATTTAAATACTTTGAGGGCTAAAACTTATTATGTTTTTTTCATTTAATTTCTTTAATCGTTTTTTTCCAGATCTATTAGTAAGAAAACATGACACTAATAATTACTCACAAAAAAACACTGCAATTCCTTCTATGATCTGGCGAGGTAAAAGGGCTACCATAATTCAAGAACAGCAAACTGGCAATATGTTTCAAGACATATCTAGTGGCTTGGGTCAAGTTATTTCATTTTCAATTGGTATAAAATGCTGTGGCAGTATTTTATGTGTCCTTCAGAGGGCTGCTGGGGAAGGCAAATAATAATAATACTAAAACACTTGAGAAATACAAAGTGTTCTCTAAATTCAAAATCTTCAACATGCCACAATCACTGATTATACAGAGAACCAAATCACAAGAAATGATTTTTAAAAAAAAGAATAGAAAATCAAAAGCACAGATCTTTAGAATGACTATGCAGTTTTCACACCTGCACCATAACAACAGGAAAAAAGAAAACAGAATCTTTGAATTCAGTGGTCTCTAAAGAATCCAGTGGATTTCATGCAGCATGCCTAAAAAGTAACACCTCTATTAGAGAAGTTTCAACTGCCATAATTGGATCCCAAGAGCCTATTCTTGCTGCAACAAAGAGAGAGTGAGGGAGTGAGAGTGAGAGAGAGAGATAGACAGACAGACTAAAGGAACATAGAAAGAAACCAACCAGTGGTATCAATGCATAAATGGAATATTGCTTGGAAAGAAAATAAAATGTACAATGAGACAACTTCAAGGAAAAAATCAGTTCACGTCCCAGAATGAATATACCTGAATCCAAAATGATTGTCTTACACTGTACCCCATCTATTTGAAATGATATTAATTTCTTTTGAGAAAAGTAACTTAAAATCCAATCATCCTTTCTTAAAGTTTTAAACTTATTTTAAAATGTGAATTTTAAAGTATCACCTTATTACCCATGAGTCTGATAAGAAAGAGATGCAAGAAATAATGCCTACAATTTCTCTACAAGTCAATTAAAATGGATGTTGATAAAAGAAAGGGGAAGGAAATTCAAAATTAGCATTGGAAAGAGAAACATAATGATAGAGACAGACAGAGTTACAGCAGGACAAAGACATACTTAGAAACACTGAGACAGAAAGATATATAAAGAAGCAGAGAGATAGAAAAAATTAAAAAGAGGCAGAGAAATAGAGAAATACAAGGTCATACAGAGAATAAATAAGCCTTTTTGAAAGAGAAAATGATAGGAACAAAGTTAAAGTTGGAACTAAAAGAAAAGAGCATCAAGGAGTTTAGGGAGAAGTGGCAATTCAAGTCAACAACGCTTTACATAATCCTTTATAATACCATTTGCTAGGCACTTTGGAAGTTTAGGGAGACACAAAGGAAGACCAAAGATGTCTTTCTTTGAAGGAATGAATGTTTTGAGGGGGAGATAATAGGCAAAAGAAAAAAAAACTATATGCAAACTATACTGACCTACTTGTCATGGGGCAGCAGTCTCACTAGTTTCCCTGGTCTTCAGTGCTCATCTGGATGCATCCAGCAAGTTTTGACAAAGCAGAGTCAGAAGCCAGGAAAGTGAGTGATGAGCAGAAAGCTTTATTTTTCCTTTTCCCTTCTTCTCTCCCCATTCCCAATGCTTCCCTCATTTATTCCCCCTTTTGAGCCCCTTTAACAAAAAGTCTGCCTTCCTGGAGGTTGCCTCTGATGCCACAAGGGTCATGTAAATATGTAGAGGAAGGACAGAGCTCAAGTCCGAGAACAGAGCTTATCAACAGAACATCTGGGTTGTGAAACGCAAAACAAATGGGACACACTAACCCAAGGGCATATCACTTTAGTCATGTCCTTGTGGTTCTAGTGTTTATGTTCATCTGCATTCTCAGCTTGTCCTGGCTCTCATGCTCCTAGGCAGAATGTACATATACCTTTCCCCTATTATCAAATGACATAAACAAAATAAATTTGATATAATCAAAAGGGGGAGCTATAACAAATGATGCCTGGGAAAGGCTACCTGTAGATGATGAAATTTTAGCCGGCATTTGAAGGATGTTGAAGAATGTAGGTGATGGGGATGAACAGGTAGAGGATGCTTAGGTTTGGGGAACAGTCAATAAATATGGATAATCAAAAATGATTATGTCTGAGGAAGAGCAAGGAAGCCTATACCATTATATTACTGAATTTATGAAGGTGAGTGTAATGGTAATGGGAATGTGAAGATCTTCCCTGCCCCTTGTATATTTGCAATCAAATAGGTACTTTGCACTTTGTTCCAAGTTAATGATTGTGTGAAGTATTAAGACCCAGAACTTGGGAATCCCACAGTAGGATGGACTTGTTGATGTAACAGGAAGAGACAGAATGGGGAGGATCTAATACTATATATAATGAAAAACCCAAGCTGAGAGGGGCCAGAACCACTTGGGGCTAGCTTCTGGAGGCTGGGCTGCTACTGCTGGAGAAAAAGAAGAGAAATGAAACTGAACTGAGAACTGAGAAGAGAAAAGAGAACTGAGGACTGAACTGAACTGAACTGAAAATTGAGAATGGAGAACTGGGAGGAGGCATGGCTGTGGTGTCAGTACATTGTTTTGAAGTTATGTTGTCAGATTCATCTGCTGTTAGAGAACAATGATGTTGTTACAGAAGCCCTGGGACCTTGCTGCTAGTTCAGAAACAGTGAAAAAGGATTTTATTATTGCATGTTTACAGAAATATTTTAAGAGGGTCTTACTGACATTTGCAGGGTCCCTGGGACTATATTGATGATTTGTGTTGAGTTCTGTATTGCCATACACGAACAGCTTTCCAAAGCATTCTTTTGGAAAGCTGAAAGTGCATGGCATTACAAGTTTTCAGACCTTGCTGGTCAGTCTGAGTTGATTTCACAAGCAGAAAGTAAATTGATGAGTATGCCAGTGATATGAATTAATGTTATTGTGGCTTTGTTAAGCCTTGTCTTCCCAGGAACATAAACTGTGAAGAACTGGAGGTGGAGCAGCCACTGTGAACTTCATTGTGAAACAGGAACTGGACAAGGGACTACACAAGAATCTGGACAAAGAACTGAGAGCTCTCTACTTTTGAACTCAGGTGACAGTAGGATAGATGCGTGCAGGAGCTGGGAGCATGGAAGAGGAACCATGGAAGCAGAGAGCCAGCCTTGAGTCAAGATGAAATTACTTCTTGGGTATTCAATGCAAAATGAGAAGATCATGATTTACTAGGAGTGGAGGACTTTGACCACTGTACTTTGTGTCAGTTAAGGAGGCTTGCCTTCTTATGTAAATAAAATATGATATGAATGTGTATGTTGAGCCTATGTTACATTCCATGCCATTTGGAGGGCAGGATTGGGAGGGAGGGGGAGAAAATTTAAAACTCAAAAGCTTGTGGAATTGAATATTGTAAACTAAAAATAAACAAATATTTTAAAATGTTTATATTATGGTGGGTTTTTTGTATTCTTTGTCATTCAAATCAAACTAGGCTAGAGTTAGCCTAAGCAGTTTGTATTTTTTTCTTATTTGGATGTAAATATTTCTTTGTGAAAGCTTGCAGTTTAGGGGAGTGAGGAATACTTTCTCAAAATATCTGGAAGATGATTTAATTTCAGATTCTTGAGGGGAAAAGTTCAGATCTTGATGGAATAAACAATAAACAGTAACCAGTAAAATTCCAGTATCCTGACTACCATGCTTACTCTCTTCTCCCTTCATTTTTTATAAAGAAAATCCAAAAATACATCTTTGGTTAAAATATCAAAAAGAAAATGGTCATTATTTAACAATATTGTACATTTTATAGTAATGATGCACTACACTTAATATTTGTTAACAATAACAATATCATTTCTACAGAGAAACACAATAACTTAGAGGTTTTTTCACAACCAGGTGTATCACATCAATGTTTTAGAATAATCCAACATTCCTTGAAAGATGTGACACCAGAGAAAGTCTTCTTTGCTAATCTTTTGATTATCAGTGTAACTGAAAACAGGGAATATCAAAGCACACATTCAGGAGAGCACTATATTGTCAATATACCCACATCTGAAACCACAAAAGGGGATATAAATTGATCTCAAGCTCAAAAATATTTCTTGGTAGAGATCAAGAAAACTTCAAAAGGAGAGGTGGGGGGAATGGAAAAAATGAAAAGTATGCAAGAGAGAGTCTTGGAAAAGGAAGAAAAAATGACCATAGAAAACAATTCCTTCAAAAATACAAGTGACCAAACAAAAAAAAACAACACTGAAGAAAACAGCTACTTAAAATATAAAATTAGACAAATATAAAAAAGAGGCACAAGCGCATATTGAAGAAAACCATTTGTTAAAAATTAGAATTGGGCAAATGGAAGCTAATGACTCTTTGGAAAAATAAGAATCATTTAAACAAAATCAAAAGAATTAAAAATGGAAGAAACATAAATTACCTCTTTGGGGAAATAACTGATCTGGAAAATAGGTTCAGAAGAGACAAATTTGAGAATTATTGGTGTACTAGAAAACAATGACAAGAAATAAAGAGCCTGGATAGCATCTTTCAAGAAATCATCAAGGAAAAACTACCATGAGGTCCTAGAACCAGAGCGTAAAATATTCGTTGAAGGGATCTACTGATCATCTCCTGAAAGAGATCCCAAAATGAAAACACTAAGGAATATTGTAACCAAATTCCAGAATAATTAGGTCAATGTAATGGTAATTAATTTAGCAGGTACTTGGTCCTTATTAACTAAGGGCTAAGTACTTCTGTGAAAGCGGCAGAAGGTGTGAACTCTCTCCTGTGTGACAGAAGCTGAAACTATGAACTCTATTTCCGATGTGAACAGAGGGTGTAAACTCTGTCTGTTGCTGACATGGCAAGAAGGGATTGGCTGAGACAGGAGGCCAGTGTGTGTATATAAGAAGAATTATAAAGACAGATGATCAGAGTCAACAATTTTCCACCTGGTGGCTCCTGGTGGAGAAAGTAGGATTGTCCCAGCATCTGGGAACTGGGCTTACTGGACTGAGAACTGAGTTGGAGTTCTCTCTGAGACCAGAATTAGGTGAAAGCTGAAGTTTGCTGGAAGACTGAGAGGGCTGCCTGGAAGGCCACCTGGAAGGCTAAGAGGAATGCCTGGAAGGCTGCCTTGAAAGCTGAGATTCCTTCTGGATCCTAGGACTAGCTGGAGGACTGAAGAAGCATGACTGGGATAAGATTTTGTCTGTTTGTGGCTTGGCTGATCCTCGAGTTCCAGGAAATTGAGGTGGTGAATGTTCTGAGATGTGCTGGACCCTGTGAACTATAGTGAGTACCAAGAACTGCCCAGAGGACTGGATGAGAACCTAGGAGCTGTCTGCCTCTGAATCCAGGTGACTGTTTGGTGGATTCAAGTAGGAGCTGGGACTATGGAAGAGAATCCAGGTAATCTGAGAGACCACCCTGATTCCAGATGAAGAAAAGGCCTCTCCTTGGATGTGGAGATGGATGATGAAACTGAAGTTTACTAGACATCAAAGGTTGGAGGGTTTTTGTAATTTTCTAATGATTGTATTTAGTGACTGATTGATAGATAAGTGACTAAGTTCATCTATACTTGACCCATGAGTGGAAAATTGATTATTGTATTTTGAACTGATTGAATGATTAAGTAAGGAGGGTTTCCCCCAAGGGAAACCAGATGGTTATTCTTTTGTACTTTGTTTTAAATATTTTGACCACTGTAGTGAAATCTACATGGACATTCTAATGTTAAGCTGTTGTGAACACTATATTGTGATTTTTCTGATAAGATGTAATGTTGTGAATATTATATTGCCATTTGTTGTGAATATTTGGCTTGATTTGTAATGGAATAAATGGAGTGTTCACTATACAGTGCAATCAAAACCTTAACAGCTGTTCACAGTAGCATTTGGGGGGGGGGAATCTGCTAGTGCATGGCAATACAGTCAAGGAGAAAATAGTACAAGCAGCCAGAAAGAAATACTTTAAACATCATGGATTAGAAAATATTATTATTTAAGCCAAAGGGGCTTGGATTGCATCAAAGCATCAAATGCCTGACAAAATTGAGCATGATACTTCAGGTGAGGGGATGGACATTCAAAGCAATAGGAGACTTCCAAATGTTACCCAACAGAAAATGTGATCTTTATCTACAAGGCTCAAGAGAGGCATAAAAAGGAGAGAAAAAGTGTTATTCAATAAAAGCAAATGTTTTACATCCCTACAGGGGAACATGATATTTACAACACTTGAGCCTTTGTTACATTATTTAAAATGGGGTCCATATAGATGGAGAGTGTGGTTATAACTTGATTGATATGATGATGCAAAAATCAAATAAAGAGATACATAAGAATTGTACTGGGGAGAGGAAAGGAGGAGGTAGAAAAAAGGTAGGATGGATCATATGAAGAGGTACAAAGACATATTACAGTAAAGGGAAAGAAAGGAGGAAGTTCTTTGAACATTATTCTTAAGGGATTTGATTCAAAGAGGGAATATAATACTCAGGTAAAGAAATCCATTTTACCCTATAGGAAGTATAAAGGAAAAGGGGAAAGAGTAGGCAATAGATAGAAGTCAGGAAAGAAGTAGTAAGGGAAAGGGGGGAAAAAGGGATGGGACTGATAGAAAAGAGGGCAGATTCAAGGTGGTGGTGGTGAGAAGCAAAAAACTAGTCAACAGAGAAATGGAGAAAGGAAAGTAAGAGGGAATAAATGGGAATAGGAACAGTCTGGAGAGAAAGACACAATTAGTAATCATAATTGTGAATGTGAATGGGATGAAATCTCTCATCAAATGGAAGTGCATAGCAGAATGGATGAAAAACCATAGTACTTCAATAATTATTTTATAAGGAATAAATTTGAAGAAGAAGGATACTCACAGAGTAAGGGAAAATACTTGAGATGAATACATTAAGCTTCAGATTAAGTTAAAAAAAGAGGGGTAACAATCCTGATATCACACAAAGCAAAGACAATAACAGATCTAATCATAAGAGATAAGAAAGGAAACTACTGCTAAAAGGTACCATAGAAAATGAAGTAATATTATCATTAAACATAAATATACTAAGTGGTTTTGAATCCAAGTTCTTAGAGGAGTAGTTAAAGTAATTACAGGAAGAAATTAAAAAAAATTAATGACATCCAGGTGGCAGGATGAAGAGAGCATCAGCCCTGGAGTCAGGAAGACTTGAGTTCAATTCCTGCATCAGACACTTAACACAAAAATTAGCTGTGTGACCTTGGGCAAGTTATTTAACCCAAATTTCCCCAGCTTCCCCCCTCCAAAAAAATTATACTAGTGGGAGACCTCAACCTCCTCATCTCAGGGCTAGTTAAAAATAACCACAAAAATAAACAAGAAAGAATTTAAGAAACTGGATAGAATTTTAGAAATGTTACATATGGAGGACGTTCTGGAGAAAATCAAATGTGGAAAGGAATGAATATACATTTTTCTCAGCAGATATAAAAAAATGGCAAACATAAAAAATGACCTATAGTAGAGTATCACAATCTCACAATTCAAATCAGAAAGGTGGGTATATAAAATGTAGTTTGTTCATATCATTATGCAATAAAATGCATGTAATAAAGGGCAATGGAAAATAGACTAAAATTTAATTGTAACTAAATAATCTAATCCTAAAAAATAAGCAGGTTAAACAGCAAATCATAGAAATAATCAATAAATTCATCCAAGAAAATGACAATAATGAGACAACACAACAAATGTTATGAGAGGCAGCAAAAGCAGATCTTTGGGGAAATTTTGTATCTTTCAATGTTTATATGATAAAAACAGAGAAAGAGGAGATCAATTAATTGGGCATATAATTTTTTTATAAAGCTACAAAAATCAAATTAACAATTCCCAATTAAATATAAAATTAGAAATACTGAAAACCAAAGGACAGATAAACAAATTTGAAAAGAAGAAAACTTTTGTACTAAAAAGTAAAACTAGGAGCTGGTTCTATAAAAACAACAACAACAACAACAACAACAACAGCAACAACAACAACAACAACAACAATAAAATACTCAAACCTTTGGTTAATTTGCCTTAAAAATGAACCAAAAAAATCTAAGTATCAAAAGTAAAAAGGGAGAATTCACCATAATTGAAGAGTAAATCCAAATAATAGTTAGAAGATATTATGCAAATGTATGATCATTAATTTAACAATCTTAGTGAAATGTATTAATATTTTCAGAAATACAAATTGCTCAGAAAAACTGAAGAGGAAATAAAATCCTTAACCGTATTTCAGGAAAAAAAAAAGGTATTGACCAAGCCATGAATGAACTCCTCAGGAAAACATCTCCAGGGTCTGATTGATTTACAAGTGGATTCAATCAAATATTTTTTTAAAATAATTCAAGTACTATATAAACTATTTGGGAAAATAAAAGAACAAATACTACCAAATTGTTTTTATGATACAAATTGGGTGGCGATACCTAACGTGGTAGAGCCAAAACAGAGAAAGAAAATTAAAGACAAATTTCCCTAATGAATATATACATATACACATACACACACAAATACATATATAGATATATATATACACATACCTATGTATATATGTATGTATGTGTGTATATATGTGTGTATGTATGTATGTATGTATGTATGTATGCACATTAAACAAAGAAATTAATCAACTTACCAAAAGGATAGTACTATATGACCAGGTAGGATTTTTGCCAGGAATACAGGACTGGTTTAATATTAAGAAAACAATCAGCATAATTGAGCATATTAGCAACAACATAAATAGAAATCATAGGATTATTTCTATGCGTTCAGAAAAATATTTGAAAATATAAAACATCCAATACTATAAAAAATAAAACTCCAAAGCACAGGAATAAATGGAGTCTTCCTTAAAATGATAAGCAACATCTTCCAAAAATCATCCACAAGCATTACATGTAATGATTATAAACTAGAAGCATTTCCAATAAGATCAGGGGAGAAACAAAGTTGTCCATTATTACCACTGTAATTCTATATTGTACAAGAATTTTAACTTTAACAAAAAGAGAAGAAAAATATATTGACAAACTTGGAACAGAAAAAGTAAAAATAAAGCTATCACACTTTGTAGATCATAAGATGTTATACTTAAAGAATCCTAGAGAATCAACTAAAAAAAGCTACCTGGAAAAATAAACAACTTTAGCAAAGTTGCAGAATATAAAATAAACCCACATAAATCATTGACATTTCTACATACTATTAACCAAGACCAATAGCAAATGATAAGGAATTTTCATTTAAAGTTACTGAAGATAATGGGAGTCTACACGCCAAGACAAACCAATGAACTATATGAATACAATTATGAAACACTTCTCCAAAAAAAATAAAGTCAGATCTAAATAACTGGAAAAATGTGAATTGATCATGAGTAGACTGAGCTTATATTAAAAAATGTATATGTTGGGGAGCAGTCAAGATGGCAGTGTAAAAGCAGGAAAACTCCATGAGCTCCCCCCATAACCACCCAAAATACCTATAAAATATGACTCTAAAGAAATTTTAGAGCTCAAGAACCCACAAAATTACAGAAAAAACACATTTCCTGCTGAAGGCAGCCCAGCAGGCGGATGGGAAGGACTCATCACAGCATGCTGGGAGCAAAGCCCAACCCGGCCTGAAACCAAAGAATTAGCCCCAGAGCTGTAGGACAAGCTGCACCTGGAGCACTAGGGAAAGTGGATCACAAGCACCTGTGGCAGTTTTCAGAATTATCAGCCTGTAAGAGCCAAGGACAAAGTGAAAGGTCAGTGGGACTCAGCCAAATTTGGGGGAAAGAAGCAGGTGGAGCTTTCTGCCCCCAGGGCAAGAAAACAGTAGAAGCAGCAGCTCTGCTTCATGGCTGCTTGTGGCTCAGTCACATGGCTGCTTCAGAGGTCCCAGCCTGCACATTCAAGTGGGGCCAAGAAATCATTCAGAGTCTAAGTGCTCTTGCCTTAAGCTACCTGGATCCAGATCCATAGTCTTGGGTGGTAGTCCTGTGGTGCATGACCACTGAGCCAAAGCTGAAGGGGGCTGCAGAGATGGTGGCCTTGTAAGAGTTCTGGCAGCTTCAAAAACCCCAGCAATTTTGTACAAAGCTCTCTCCTCTGAAAGCAGAGTTCTATGGAGCCCCAAAGTCAAATAGTTGACTAGCAAAATGAGCAAGAAATGGAAGCAAAGCAAGAACAGCAACCCAACTTAAATTCCATTTTTGAGGACAAAAACGATAAAAGCATGGAACAGGAGGAAGACAACACAGTCAGAATTCCAGCACCTGAAGCTTCCAAGAAAAATATAAACTGATTAAACGCCATAGAAGAGTGTAAGAAGGGTTTTGAAAACCAAATAAGAGAAGTGGTGGAAAAATTGGGAAGAGAAATGAGAATGATGCAAGGAAATCATGAAAAGAGAGTCAACAACCTGACTGAAGAAAATAATACCTTAAAAATAGATGAACTCAAATGGCAAAAGAGGCCCAAAAAGCCAATGAGGAGAAGAATGCCTTAAAAAGCTGAATTTTCCAGATGGATAAACAATCTTTAAAGCTTACTGAAGAGAATAATTCCTTCAGAAATAGAGTGGAGCACATGGAAGCAAATGACTTTATGAGAAATCAAGATACTGTTGATTGTAGTATCAATACTATCAGTACTATGATCAAACAGATACAAACAAATGAAAATAACAGAATGCAATGAAAAATATCTCATTGAAAAAATCCACTGATCTGGAAAATTGATCCAGGAGAGACAATTTAAAAATTATTGGACTACCTGAAAGCCTTGATCAAAAAAAGAACCTAGACAGCATCCTTCAAGAAATTCTCAAGGAAAATTGCTCTCGTATTTTAGAACCAGAGGGTAAAATAGAAATTGAAAGAATATACCAGTCACGTCTTGAAAAATATCCCCAAAAGGAAACTCCTAGAAATGTTATAGCCAGGTTCCAGAGAACCCAAATCAATGAGAACATATAACAAGTTCCCAAGAAGAAACAATTTGAATACTGTGGAAACAGAATTAGGATAGCCGAAGACCCAGCAACTTCTAAATGAAGGGATCAAGGGGCCTGGAATACGATATACCAGAGATCAAGAGAGATAGAATTAAATCCAAGAATTACCTACTCAGCAAAATTGAGTGTAATATTTCAGGGAACAATATGGTCATTCAATGAGGTGAAAGACTTTCAAGCATTCCTGATGAAAAAAGCAGAACTGAACAGAAAAATTGACATTCAAATACAAGAAGCAA
>JAQQSW010001512.1:0-17799 GCA_028646575.1 Pseudocheirus occidentalis
TTTGGCACCCTCAAAAGCTCAACTCTGCCCAAGTACCCAGTCAAATTCATATTTCTTCCAAGTAACTTTATACAGTGGTCTCAAAATCTGTCCTAGATGTGTTATGTGATGTCTCCAATATCCAAATAATCCTATAAACTTTTGGGCCTCTTTTTTATTGGTAGGGATAAGAAAATCCTGAAGAATAGCACTGGGACATTGCCAAATTCAAAGAAGAAAAATATTGAAGAAAATAATTAGTAGGCCTGGAGTGATAGGACATGCGTTTGATTCTGCCTACCCAGGAGTCTGGGGATTGTGGATTGCTTGTGTTCAGGAGTTCTAAACTGCAGTGAGCTAAGCTGATCAGGTGTCCACACCAAGTCTAGCATCAATATAATGAACTACTGAGAACCAGGGGCCACCAGGCTGCCTAAGGAAAGAGGAACTATCCCAGGTCAAAACAGAGCAGATAAAAAATGATTAATTGTGAGATTGAGCCCATGAGGGACCACTGAACTTCAAACTTTGGATAAGAAAGAAAAACCTAATCTTAAAAAAGCCCCAAACCCACCTAAATCCCAAAACTCAAACCAATAGAAACATATAACCTTGTGTCTATAAGCAAATGACCAAAGTTTAGGCAACCTACAAAAGGAACTAGACTTCTTAACAGAGGGTGGCAAATTTGACCTCATAGGTATAATTGGGACTTGATATGATGAAATTCATGACTAGATTATAACTCTGGAGGTGTATACCTTACTCCAAGGAAATGGAATGGACATCACAGAAATTACTTAAGGGGTCTTCAAGCAGAGGTTGATAAAAATCAGCACATATATCAATAATCCTCATAAAGATTTTACAAATATGAGGAAGTAGCTGTGGGTCCTAACAATAGTGACCTTCTACCAATAATGACCTCTGGATAATTTCTTTTGTTAAGAATATCTTCTATGATCTTTTTTTCTAATTCTTTTTGGCAACTTCTCCCTGAGATTATTGTGGTATGCTATTTACCTGCAGCACAGATTTCCTTCAAATAAGCTTGGTATATTTCGACTATGATTCCTGAATTTCTTTTCTTTTTGCTTTTTGCTTTATGGAGGGCAATTGGGGATAAGTGATTTGCCCAGAGTCACATGGCTAGTAAATGTCAGGTGTCTGAGGTCAGATTTGAACTCAGGTCATCTTGACTCCAGGGCTGGCTCTGTATTCATTGTGCTACCTAGCCACCTCTTGAATTTATTTTCTTAAATGTTATTTCCATTTACTTGCATAGCACATTGGATATTGAATTGTTAGAACTTGTAATGTAGTGGTTTTGGTGTTATGGGGTGATGAAAATAGTTTGTTATAGAAACAGTGACAAATCTTGCATTTTCTTTTTATGGTTCTACTTCCAGTTTCAAATACCAAAGCTTAAGAAAGACATCCAACATTGTCCTAAATGGCAGTCCTTAAAAAAAAACAAAAAGAAGAGGGATTTCTTCTAGAGGAAAGGCTCTCTAGATATGGCACATGGTTACCTTGTGGAGACTATATTGATCACCAAAATACTACAGAGCTTCCTTGATGAAATCTACTGACTCTCAGAAGAGATTGGTCTTATAATTCACAAAGAAAGCCTATTATCCAAACAATTGGGTGTCAACATTTAGAGTCCACTGAATTATTCCATTAGTACAAAAATAGGAAACAATGGGGTATGTTGGAATGGAGCACTAATTCAAGTAAGAGAATGTTGATTCAAATCCTGCCTTTGTAGCTGTTAAGGAGTTACTCTTGCATTAGAAGGGATTTCCAAATTTATGATAATTTTTATATTGCACAGCATTTTCTTTGATTTACTCATATCTCCAAACTTAGTTCCTAAATTGAGACTTTGTGTCAAGGTCAGACTTTCCTCTCTGCCGCTCTTTTAGATGGAGTAATTGGCTTTCTTCAAGTCACCCTGAGTCTCCTCGGTTACTGGGCTGACTTTTACCTCCTGGGATTATGCGTTCTGGATCTCTGAAGTTCAGAATACTGTATCTTTAGAACCTTTTGTGTCTGAAATTATGTCTGCAGATGAAGGGAAGGAAGAGAATAAATACAGTACCTATTATGTTTCAGGCACTGTGATAAGCACTTTTTTTACATTTAATTTTTATTTTATTTTTCCTTAATTACATGGAAATAAAATTTTTAACATTGAGTTTTTTTTATTTTGAGTTCCATATTGTCTTTCTCCCTTCTTCCCAACCCCCCTCATTGAGAAGGTGAGTAATTTGATATAGATTAAACATGCTCAGTCATACAAAAACATTTTCATATTGGCCACATTGCAAAGAAAACACAGACCTCCCCCCCCCAAAAAAAATCAAAACACCAACACAAGAATAATAAAGAGTAGAAAATGTATGCTTCAATCTGCATTCAGACTCCATCAATTCTTTCTCTGGAGGTGGATAACATTTTTCATCATAAGTCCTTCGGAATAGTCTTGGAGCATTATATTGCTGAGAATAGTTAAGTCATTCACAATTGGTCATTGTACAATATTGCTGTTACTGTGTGCAATGTTCTCCTGGTTCTGCTTGTTTCACTTTGCATCAGTTCATGAAAGTCTTCTCAGGTTTTTCTGAAAGCATCCTGCTTGTCATTTCTTATGGCAGCTAAATACTTATTTTTTTTTTACAAATATTATTTCATTTTTATCCTTACAACAACTTTGAAATGTATATACTATTGTTTATCATTACCATTTTTCAGTTGAGGAAATTGAAGCAGAGTTTGAGTGAACTTGCCTGGATCACACAGCCATTAAATGGCTGAGGGAAAGAGAATAGGTTGGCTTCTCCTTCTTTTAAAAATATGTTCATTTAATATTTTATTTTCCCCCAATTACACAGGATACTGTGACTATGCCAATCAAGCCACTTTTCACTGGTTTACAAAATCATCTTGGGACAAAATGCTAGGGACTTTGGAACTCTTAGATGCCTGGATTGTTCTGGTCTGAGCACTCCAGTACCACTCGAGATGCTGCTATTCCTCAGGGCACTTAACAGACTTTCTGACCACCCGGAGGCTTTCTCAGAAAGCCTTCCTCTCTTTCTGCCACTAGATACCTAACCTTTAAGGCAAAAGTAGGTTGGTAAATGTTTAACACGTTCCCAGAAAAAACTCTCAAATGTATGCATGGCATACTTTTAAAGTCTGATCTGCATTATTAACATTTTTTCCATCACTTTCCTAAGTCTTTACAATCAACAAAACAATGCATTGGCAATTTTAAAAACAATTCTGCAAAGCCCATATGAGGTAGCTGGGAGAAATAGGCTTAGACTTAGACCATAACAGCAGGGAGGTACGTGTGGAAGAAGCTGATGACTTGGGGAAGCTCTGCCTGACTCAAATCCATCACATTTGTGACATCATTAGTTCTTTTTTTTTTTTTGCTTTTTGGAGGGCAGTTGGGGTTAAGTGACTTGCCCAAGGTCACATGGCTAGTTTTTTTGTGTTAAGTGTCTGAGGCCGGATTTGAACTCAGGTACTCCTGACTCTAGGGCCGGTGCTCTACTCACTGCGCCACCTAGCCGCCCCATCATTAGTTCTTTTTGAGAAGGAAGGACGAACAACAGTGAACTGGCTTCATTCAGCACAATCTTGTTGTCAGACTTCACGTGTCTCTGGCCTTCCCTGCTTAGGCTGAGAGTCAGGGCTTGTTTACCTCTCTGGGCCCTGGATTGTTAGGGTTCCCTGTTGCGATGGCTTTCTGAATGACTTTTTGCTCAGTTCTAAGATAAAAGAAGTAATTTATTATAAAATCTCATTGGATATCTTGAGCATTAGTTGATCTATTGAGTAACAACCAACATTTACATAGTGCTTACGCTGTGCCAAATGCTTTATGGTTATTAGCTTATTTCATCTTCATAACAATTCTGAGTTAGGGGCTGATATTATCCCCATTATACAGATGAGGAAATTGCAGTAGACAGAGGATAAATGACTTGCCCAGGGTCACATAGCTAGAAAGAGTCTGAGACTAGATTAGAACTCAAGTCTTCCTGACTCCAGGCCTGACAGTCTATCATAATACACCATCCCACCTAGTTGCCCCAGATTTTTGCAGGAGTCGGTATGTGGGAGCTGGGTGCTCTGCCTCCTGTTCAGGCAGCCACCTTGTCTAGAAGTCTCCTGAATAATTAATCAATTATACACTTATGAAGCGCTTTCCATATGTCTTCCTCTTACTCCCCATAACATGGGTTAGATTCATGCCTTTCCCTACCCCCCTGATGCTCACAGGGATTAGTTTTCCCTAAAAGACCCTGGTTCAAATCTGATCTCAGATACTTACTAGCTGTGCAAGTCATTTAAGCTCCATTTGTCTCCATTTCCTCATCCATAAAATGGGGGTAATGATAGCACCTACCTCCCAGGTAGGTGCTATTGTGAGGATCAGATCAAATATCTTAAAATATTTGTGCATTTGTAAAAATTTGCACATAGTAGCATATAAATGGTAATCATTATTATTATTTAAGATTGTATTTTCCTGTACCATGGACTTCTTGGTCTCTTAAGGACATGAGCCCCGCCCACACGGAGTCTAAGCCTCTCAAATTTATTGGGTGTTCCAAGAGCATAGGAGTTGCCATACCTCACCATTCTGCCCAGATGCATTTCCATAAGGAGGCAAAGTAATGTGCACCAAAGGTGAAGCTAAGAGCTATTATATTGAGAATGTTTGTGTGTCCTAGCTAAGGTAACCCCTTTTGTTAACTGTTCCATGACCTTAGAGTTTCTCTTTCATATCAATCTTGAATTGATGGAGAGCCAATATTAAGTTGCCCCCCAAACCTCCTTACTTTTCCTTCTTTTCCTTTAAGATGCATCTCAGGCACCATCTTTTGCAGGAAGCCTTTCTTGATCTCTTCTTTCCCTTACCCACCACACACACACACACACACACACACACAGATATACATGCACACACACAGATATACATGCACACACAGAGATATACATGCTGCCGTACCCCCATTCCCAAACTACCTTGGATAGAACAGCTTTATGCTTCATTTATGTTTATGTATGTTTACAGGAACTCAATCCCTTTCCTGTAAAAATATAATCTCCTTGTCTGCAAGGATTATTTCATTCTTTCTGTTTATATCTGAAGTACTTGTCTCATAGTAGCTGCTTAATTACATATTATGGGTGGCTACGTGGTGCAGTGAATGGAGCACTGGCCCTGGAGTTAGGAGGAAGTGAGTTCAAATCTGGCCTCAAACACTTAACACTTACTAGCTGTGTGACCTTGGGCAAGTCACTTAAACCCAATTGCCCTGGTTTCCTCCCTCCAAAAAAAGCAACAAAAAAAGAGAAAAAAATAATTACATATTGATTAATTGAATGATTCATTCTTGGAGGAGTAGAAGACAGCACTAACAGTAGCTTGATAAAACCCCAGAGAAGATGTCTAGGACTATCTAGGAGGAAGGTGGTCAGGAATGTCATGTCCAACAGTGAGAAGGATGAAGACTGAGAAAAGACCATCAGATCTGGCAAGAAGAGGGATGGCTGCAGGGACTGCTTCTCTTTGGGCCATGGGCACCAACTCAGGAACCCAGGAATTCTTTTAAATTTATGAGATAGCTGCCGCAACTGGTAACATTTCTTGCTCAAGATTTCTGGTTGCAGATCTGCGTTCAAGGAAGAAACCCAAAGGCAGAAGAAGGCATCTAAGGACTCAGGCTCACCTAGGCAGGCACAAATTGATGGCCATGGTCATATGCTCAAACTTCAGGTCTCCCTTTGGAGGGCAGAACAAGAGAAATCTCTTCTTACTTCCCACCCCTACCACTGCTGGAAATCCCCGGGAGATTTGACGCTGGATATATCCCAAAAGATGCTCACCCAACAAGAAGAGAGGCAAAGTCTTGCTCCTTCCTCCTTCAATAACCTATTGAATCAAGTGAAATCTATAATGATCAAAAGATATAACTCGTAGATTTAGAGTCAGAAGGGACCTTAGAGGGCATCAAATCCAGCTGCTTCCTTTTACAAGTTAAGGAAAATAGAGCAATTCGCTCAAGGTCACTCAGACGGAATGTTCCAGAGGTGGGATTTGAACCGTGGGTCTCCTTGCCTCCGGGTTCAGCACATTCTCCACTACACCATCCCCCAAGATGCTTAAGAGAGTTACTTCATCACCTCACCAAAGTGCATCCCATGTTCCTCAGCTGCCAGTTCTTTTTAAATTATCAATCAATTAATTGATTGATTATTTATTTTTAGTCTTCATTCACTTCCAAATTTTCTCCTCTTCCCTCCCTCCTCCTTCCCCAAGATGGCTTTCAATCTGATATGGGCTCTACACATACATTCCTATTAAACACATTTTCGCATTAGTCATGTTGCATAGAATTATAACAAGTGGAAAAAAAACAGGAGAAAGAAAATAGTTAGCTTTGTTCTCCCTTCTGACTCCATAGTTCTTTCTCTGGATGTGGCTGGCATTTTCCATCGTGTGTCCTTTGGAATTGTTCTAGGTCTTTGTATTAAGGGCTAAGTCTATCAAAATCAGTCCTCACCCACTGTGGCTGTTACTGTGTACAAGATTCTCCTGGTTTTGCTCCTCTCACTCAGCATCAGTTCATATATGTCTTTCCAGGTTTCTCTGAAGTCTGCCTGTTCATCATTTATTATAGCACAATAGTATTCCATTACATTTATATACCACAAGTTGTTTAGCCATTGCCCAATTGATGGGCATTCCTTTGATTTCCAGTTCTTGGCCACCACAAAAAGAGCTGATATAAATATTTTTGTATACATGGGTCCTTTTCCTACTTTTATGATCTCCTTGGGATACAGCCATAGAAGTGGTATGACTGGGTCAAAGGGTATGCCCATTTTATATTTCCAAATTGCTCTCCAGAATGGTTGGATCATCAACTATAAAGAGACTGAAGAGTTCCAGA
The DNA here is from genome assembly GCA_028646575.1 of Pseudocheirus occidentalis. Lineage (NCBI taxonomy): Eukaryota > Metazoa > Chordata > Mammalia > Diprotodontia > Pseudocheiridae > Pseudocheirus > Pseudocheirus occidentalis. Next base: position 6,960 of record JAQQSW010001512.1, read on the forward strand.
GAGTCATAGTGTTACGGGGGCAATCCCTGGAGTTGGATGTGTATATTGGCCTCCTGCTAAGGGACATGTAGAAGAATGGACAGAGCACTGAGCCTAAAATCAGGAAGACTTAAGTTCAAATCTGACCTCAGAGACTTATTAGCTATGCAAGTAATTTAAACTCTATTTGCCTCAATTTCCTCATCCATAAAATGGGGGTAATAATAGCACCTATCTCCCAAGGTTGTTGTAAGGATCAAATCAGAAAACTTTAAAAAATATTTGCAATGTTTTAAACATTTGTAAAAATGTGCATGTAGTAGGTGACATATAAATGCTAACCATTATTTTTATTTAAGATGGTTTTCTTGCTTTTTTAGGGAAAACCTAGCCTATGTGGCAAAGACCTTCCTACTTACTACTATGGGTCCCAATACAATTCACAGTAGATGCTAGTATTTATCACAACATGGTTAAACAGAAGGGAGATCAGATCCTTAACTAGTTGAGATCAGTGGGCTGGGATGAGAGTTGTTTCTTTGGTTAGACTTTCCTTAGACATCTGTCTGAACTGTCATGGTCAGAGGGCCCATCTTTACTCACTGGTAGAGAAAACAAGATTCAGGATACCAGATCGCATAGACCCTAGGAGTAGACCATTGGAAACAGAAGGTTAGATCAATTTAGCTAGTAGTCATAGGACTGAGCTCAATAAGACCTAGGTCAGTGTGTCCTGGGCTTTTTGAGACATTTGAAAATGAGAATCCATTTAGACACAGACCAGAAAAATCTCTAGTTCCAAAGAGGACAACCTTTGCATTGAAGGTTACTAAGCAGCAAGCTTTCATCCACTTAAGAGTTGTGTGGCACTCTCAATATCAAAGAAGTATTTGCAATTTGGAGAATATTCTGATCTGGTAGGTTTAGAATACAGTAGAATATTGCAAGTGGAATTATGCCTAAAAAGCATATAGTCCAACCCTTGGAAGTTGTTCAGTCATTTTCAATCATGTTTGACTCCATGATCCCATTTGGGGTTTTCTTGGCAAAGATAGTGGAATGTTTTGCTAGGAAGTGTCTAAGGCCGGATTTGAACTCAGAAAGATAAGTCTTTCTGATTCCAAGTTCAAAGTTCTATCAATTGTGCCACCTAACTGCCCAACCCTTTTAAGACTTGAATTCAAATCCTCATTCTGTTCCTTAAAAGCAGTGTTTCCATAGGTAAGTCATTTGATTTTTAGATGCTTATTACAATGAGATGTAATATCTAGTTAGATTAGATAATTCCTAAGATCTCTTGCAAATCTAGCACCTCCCTTTTCTAAAGAAAGGAAATTGAGGCCCAAAGAAATTAGATAATAAACCCTATATCATAAGTACCAAGTAGCAGAGCCAGAAATAGAACTTCTGATCACCAGTTCAAGGGTCCATTGCTCCATGTTGTCTCTTTCGAGGACTGAATACTTGACCTCCATAGAGGAAGCCAGGCCCATCTCCCAATCAGATGCTCAGTCAAGGGACTGGGATGAAGAAGGATGAGAGTATCAAAGACAGACTTCACTTTTCTTGGGCTGCCTGAGAATGTGCATGATTCCAGGTAGATCTTCTGGGCAATGATCAAAGGCCAGTCTTTAGAGGACAGAGTGAAAAGTACAATAGATTCTTTGTGATGCTCTATAACTCCCTGTGACCAGTGACCAGAGACATAGAATACATAGTGCTTATGTATTCCTCCTCCACATTTAGTCCCAGGGATGATTTTCACAGTTGCAGTCAGGCCTGGCATGACTTACATTTATCCTGGTATTTAGTATCCCTCAGCCTTCCTCTGTTTGCCAAATTAGTTTCTCAGTGACATTGGGGACCACCTACCTTCATGTTACCTTTGCCAGGATCGAGTGCCCTCTTTCCTTTATGTCCTTTTCCTTTATTAATGGGGTTCTAGAATTTTAGTGCTACAGATGGCCTCTGGCCAGTCAGATATTTGTTATCCTGGTTGTGACCGCCTTAAAGCCATTCTCAGTCTCTGGCCCAACCCACCTGCTAGAGTTTGGTGACTTGGTCAGTCAAGATGACAGGTTCAAAGTTTTTCCTATGCCTGGACAAGCCATGAACTTTGTACAGGTGTGCCTCTGTACCAAGGGTTCTGAAACTGAGGTCAGTGGCCTTGTTTTGCTTTTGTTTTTAAAAAATTATTTTTGATGACAGCATTTCAGTATAATCTCAATCCTGTGTATTTTATTTTATATATTTAAAAACATTATTCTGAGAAGGTGTCCATAGGCTTCACCAAACTGTCAAAGAAGTCCATGACACACACAAAAATTAAGAACCCCTGAGCTTGAGGTCTGACAGAGACAAGGCAAGTGTGGTATTTGTCTTGGGCACACAAAACCAAGAATTTCCAAAAAATATTTAAAATAGGCATCTTTTATCTCAAGAAAGCCATGAATAAGAAAGAGGAGGAAAGGGAATAAAGCAGGTTTATAGTCTTATTAGTTACGGGGATTATGGCATAATTCCATGGGCAAAGGAAAGTTTGTTCTCTCTTCCTACTCTTCACAACCTACCCGCCCCCCAAATACCCCAATGAGGTTTGTGATTCAGAATGTTAGAGTTGCAAAGGATCTAAGGCAGTGGTTCTCAACCTGGGGGTTGTGACCCTTTCACAGGGGTCACAAGGGTCACCTAAGACCATCAGAAAACACATTTCCCATGGTCTTAGGAACCGAGACACCGCTCCTTTATTGATCTCCAGGAGAGTCTGCCCACGTGCAGATACGCCCACATACTGTATTAAAGGGTCCTGGCATTAGGAAGGTTGAGAACCACTGATCTAAGGGATTATCTAATCATTTCATTGTAATGAGTCCTTAAAAAATGGCAAGTGGCTTGTCTATGAGTAAACACTACTCTTAAGTGATTGAATGAGAATTTGAGCCCAAGTTTTCCAGTTCTAAGGACAATACTCTTTCCACCACTGACTCATTTCATTGGATAGAAAGCCCTTCACTCCCAGTGAGAGAGGAGGCCAATAATGCAAAGTCTCCCAGGAGAGGGACCCCAGGGAGTCATAGTCACACTTATAGGCTAATGTCTGGTATCAGATCCCTTCCTGGTATCAGGGAAAGTTTAGGAGCAAGGCAAGAAAAGTAAAATGGTATTGGGAACCTTAAGTGGGAGAGTGGGTACTTCATCCAAAACAGTAGAACTTACTGAGGGTGTACCCTGCTCTTGGATCATCTGTCTGGAAGATGTAGTTTCAGACTTGGTTCAAAACAAGAACCCAGAGGTTGATCATTGCCAGCTAGGAGACCAAACAGAAGAGATCAGAAATGAAAAGAGAATGGTGCAGTGCTCCAGAAATGAAAGACTATTTGTGGCACTTCTGATTTTCTAGCAAGGGCCCTTTCAGCTCCAAATATATCTTCCTATGACCTCTCATGACCCAGATTCACTCCTTCTGAGTATGACTGCAAGATTTTTGGTGTTGGTGTACTTAATAACTTACAAGGTATTCAAGAAATAAATGACAAATGGAAGACACAGGAACTAAGTCCAAATGCTTTCTTTAATTGATTAGGAGCAAATAATGGTTCTACAGTGGGGAGCCCTCTATTCCTCATTCAATCCAGTTAGGACAAGTTGTAGAGGTCAAAGTGAATGAAGAAGTTGGGCCCATGCTATTCTACCATACCCAGATTTGTGTAAATAAAGGGAAAGTTCTTTTTGTTTTAAGGGAAGTTGTACGAAATTGTGGAAGTTCTGGGAACTGTGAAACAGTAAACAAAGTCGGGGTAGGCTTACTGGTATCATAGGCTTCATCATTTAAGTCATGAATTGGATGGACACAGCATCGAGAAAAATCTTGACACAGCATTTTTGTCAATTCAATTTCAGAGCATCTGAGCCTACAGTGACCTTGACCATCCCAGCATCTTTTTAACAAAAAGCCACCTACAGAGAAGAAAGAATGATCAGTTGACCAAGGTTATTCTCTAGTGATGAGTAATGTGCCCTGCTGTGGGGAAGATGGGAGGAAGAGAGACTTAATTTTGGACTCTGAAGTCCCAGGTACAGAGTTGATAGAACTAGAAATGTTCAAGGGAGCTGAAGGTAGGCAAGAGGATGGGGACTGATAAGACAGAAGGGAACAGATATAAAGAAAATAAACTTGCCCCAAGCTTTGGCCCCTTTTCAAAGTCATGGAGACAGCCCACCTCCCACACCTCCCCAAGAAATGTCCTAAGTCTAACAAGGTCTTTGGGAAAGGATATTTACTAATAGTAATGACTCCCCATGACTTCTGTTTTTAAATATACTGGTTCACTTCCCAATTCTTCGAACATACCCTCTATCTTTTCTAATTGTTTATCTTCTCCCTACCTTTTAAATGTGAACATTTTAATTCTCTTCTTTGGAAATCTGCTAGCCTCTCCCCTAATGAGTTTGGGATTACCTGGACTCCTCTGGATTAGGAATGCCATTATGGTGAAGAGCTGGAGAAGGAACTTCATGGTGGGGATGTGGGGATGGTGCTAAGGAAAAGGGATAGCAGGACTACCGTGGAGTAGATCCCCCTGGGCATTGGGCCCAGAGCACTGGCCCTTGCTGTCTTTGCTGAGTGGGCGGGCTAGATGTTCAGCCAATTGGAACAGTTCTTGGTTGGAAGCATTGATTATGTTCCTCCTGATTGAGTTTCTCCAGTCTCTGTGCTAGATGCTAAGGAAAAGAGAGAGATATATCTTCTATCCCACTCTCCCTGTCTGTCCATTTTAGAGCAAATTTGAGTTTGCAGACCAGAACACACTTTTTTTTTTGCACCCTTCTCTGTCTCTTAAAAACTCAACTTTTCTTTAAGACTCAGTTCAGATACCACTTCCTATGGAAGCCTTTTCTGATCCTCCCAGTTTTTAGTGTCACCTATAATTTTCATTTATATACTTAACTGTTTGTATGTTGTATGTTAGACAGGCATCATATTGTAGAGAATAGAGATGTGGCCTTACAGCCAGGAGGACCTGGTTCAAATTCTGCCTCAGACATATCCTAACTGGGTGACCCTGGACAAGTGACTTAATCTCTCAGTGTCTCCAGGTAACTTTCTAAGAAAACATGCTGATCTGCACTGATAGAAGCATTTTCCTTTCTTGGTATTTCCCTGTGCCAGTGCTAGTGCTGGTCCAGTCTCTGTCCCCATGTGAGTAAGATTTAAACTCCTTAACAGCAGGACTGTTTTTCATTTTTGTGTCAAATCCTCAGTACCTAAGTACTGCTGTGCACATAGGAGGTATTTAATGCCTAATTGTTGAAATGAGATGAATTAGATACTTCTTGCCTCTTTCTTCAGACTGTGAGCTCCTGAAAGGTAGAAACCAGTCTTCTCTACACCCTCCTCAATACAACTCTGCACAAGACCAACAGGAGACAGCTAGGAAGAATGGGGCAAAAAATGGATACCAGGAGAAAAAGTGGTAGAGACCAACTTAGCCTATTAAATATTATTTAATCTTGTGGCCAGAGCTGATTTTATATGTGGGCAGAGTAGGAGTCACATGACAGCCCCACTTCAGAAATATCAATTCTACACCTTGCCATTTTGCCATTAGAACCTCATTCCGTGGTTTTTGAAGGCTCTTAGTTCCTCTCAAGATCCCTTTTAAAATATAATACACCTTGGGGTGGCTACGTGGTGCAGTGAATAAAACGTTGGCTCTGGAGTCAGGAGGATCTGAATTCAAATCCAGCCTCAGATTGTGCCCTTGGGCAAATCACTCAACTCCAATTGCCCTGCCTTACTCCCTTAAAATAAAACATAACACCCTATTATGTTCTTGGTTGGACTGCAGACTGCTAAAAAACACTTTGAAGAGCAATATGGTATTATGTAGTAGGAGTCATGAAATTGATTATATTTTTAAATCCAATGATTCCATTGCTAAACTATATAAAAAGCATGTTAAAACAGTGAAAAAAGGACCTACGAATACCAAAAGTTCCAGGCTGCTCTATTGGTAGCACATACACAGACACACAGACACACACACACACACTCCCTATATAAAACTTGAATTCTAATAGTTGGAAAATGGTTTTTAAAAATTACAGCATCTTAATGTAATGAAATATTATAGTACCATAAAATAAAAATGGAGCATGCTAGATGGAGAGAACTATATGAAGTGATTCAGCAAAAAATCCGTTGGGCCACTTATTCATTTGACAAGTCTTTATTAAGCTTTGTATCAGGCATTGCACTTTCTAGGCAACTCACAAGGACCAGATCTTTTTATTTGCTAGGCATGGCATTTTAGTTCCATCAGGTCCAAGATGATTCTCTTAGTGGTCTTTTGCTTCTCCGAGAAGGAATAATTTAATGAATCAACATGTAATTTATCAAGCTCTTTCCATGTACTGGGTACTGGGGTTCTAGATAGAAAGCGTATGGGATGAGTGAAAACTTCTCCATTTGGGGTTGTTAACTTTCCCTTCCTCCCACCTCCTCCATTGCTGCTGTCAATCACTTTTATCTTCCTTTGTCTATTTTCCTGCCTTGGTGGGACCCTCTTCCCCCTTCCTTTCTTGCTGTCCCAGTCGGGGAAGAATTTAGTAAAGTCTGCCTCTCCACCAATGAGAGAGGAGACAGTCAGGAAAGGGGGCTTGATTAAGTTAAATTATAAATTCTTGCCCTGTCTTTTGTAACTTGTCTCTTCTACATGATGAGTCATGGGGAAGACTGCCCTCTTTTCCCCTGGAAGAGAATAAATTTCTGTTCTTATCCTAAGAGATCTCTGTGTTTATTTTTTCACTAAATTAAGGATGAAGGGTATTTTTCTCAAAATACTTAACCCCTTTTAAAACTGACAGGAAGGTATCCAGAGACAGGGGGGAACACTTGGATAAACTCCCATTTGTCCCCAAACCTCATCTGCCTTTCACATTTCTAATCAAACCTTTATCTATCATTCCAAATCCTTCAAACCCATTATCCAGTTTATTCAGCTTTCTTTTACAATTTTTTTTACCATAAAATAAGATAGCAATAAGTTATTATTCTTTTGCTAACATAATGGTTCTGCTTAAACAAAGCAAAGGGGTTAATGGCTAAACCCCATTTATGTCCTTGCAAGTTTGTTTATTCTTCCCTAATTGTACTCAGTCTGGAAGAGTGAGATAACTTCAGGAATCTAAACTTTTCACTTATATGTTCAAAGTTAACTGCTAACTTTTACTTATGCCATGCAATAACCATGAATTCAGATTAAAACAGCAAGATCTCTTTTGCTTCACAACTTATTGCTTTAGTTTAACAATAGCTTATATTAAAAATGTACTAAATGTAAGTCATCTAAGGAATTTAATCTGTACCCGACTTAATGTAAGCATATGACTTTGTAAAATTGTGAGAAAGCCTTATTGTATTACCTGAGCCTAGCCCTGTGTGGCTAAGAAAAACTGAACTATTTAATTGTGCTGTTTGGACCTAGTCTTGCATGGCTGGGAAACTGGACCTTTATGTGTACCCTTGTTGTCAAATCATGTTTCTGAGAACCCTGTTAGGTCTGGCTGGCTGAGCTGGCTGGTGTATATGAACTCCAGGCATCTGAAGACTACCCCTCCTCTGAGCCAAGGGATTTGAAGAGACAACATCAGATGCTGACAGCTTTCCCAAGAGTCCGGACCTGGACTTTATCAGGACTGCATCTTTCCTGGAGACCCCATCATGTGAATGAGAAGTTTTCAGAGTAAAAAAACAAAACAAAATGGGGGACTGTATGGGATGAGTGAAAACTTCTCTATTTGGGGTTGTTAACTTTCCCTTCCTCCCTTCTTCTCCATTGCTGCTGTCAATCACTTTTATCACCCTTCATCTCTTTTCCCACCCTTCATCTCTTTTCCCACCTTGGTGGGACCCTCCCCCCCCTTCCTTTCTTGCTGTCCCAGTTAAGGAAGAATTTGGTGAGGTCTGCCTCTCCACCAATGAGAGAGGAGACAGTCAGGAAAGGGGGCTTGACTAAGTTAATTTATAAATTCTTGCCCTGTCTTTTGTAACTTGCCTCTTCTGCATGATGAGTCATGGGGAAGAGAAAAAACTCCTGTTCTTATCCTAAGAGATCTCTGTGTTTATTTTTTCACTAAATTAAGGATAAAGTATATTTTTCATCCCAGACAAAAGAATGAAACAATCCTTACAGACATGGGTATATTATTACCATGCATTGAGGATACTGATAAAAATGAAACAATCCCTGCTTTTCAGTAACTTGTACTTTACTGAATTTAGAACCCTCATATACTCTGCACATCCTCCTTATGTATGTACATGTGTGCACACACACATATACATAAGTGTATATGTATGTGTATATAAAATACATATTTGTATATATGTATATATGTATGTATGTAGCATAACATAATGTTGAGGACCACGGGCCAGTGGGTCTCTGACCCTGATGGCTGAGTAAGCCCTCTCTGGTGAAAGGGCCTGCTGCCAGGACTGGATCAGTTCCCCATCCCCCTGGGAAACGTTCTAGCACAAAGGTGTGAGGATTAGATCCTCAAGATAAGCGTGGTGTCTTTGGCCAGGCCTAGGAACACTGTAGTGCACAATGTCCACAGGACAAAGGGATTAGGCAGTGTCCTATGAGAGGCTTGTACTTAGAACAATAAAGGAGACTCTATTTTCCACCATTCTTTGAAGCATCTCTCCTTGTAACTCACAGCCTCTAGGTAAAAAAACTCTCTTGACCCTGCTGGGTGATAACAGGGCCCCCAAATTCTCTCATCCCTGCTGCAGGACAGCAGGGCTCCCTGCCTCGGCCCACCAAAACATAATAGACTGGGAACTTGATTCAGAGTCAGGAATCACCCCTGACACATACTGGATGTGTGATCTTGAACAATGATCTAAGTAAGTCTCTAAATGCTGCAAGTTGTGGAAAAGGTGCTGACATGCCAGATACAGGGAGTTTCTTCATCAGGGAGGTCCCTATCCCTCTCTCTGTCTAAGACTATCTACTAAATGGGTCTGTGTGAATGTCTGACTCATGTAGAAGTCTTTATATACTGATTACAACTACATATTGATGTCACAGGGAATCAATCAGGAGATTCCTGATCTGTTGAGCACCCACAATTCTCTTAATGAAACTATAGAATGTAAAGGGCAAGTAACAGGACAATGAAATGTAAGGATGTGCCCCTTTTGTCCTAGGGACCTTCTTGACACAATCAACGAGCCTTTATTCAGTATTATTTATTAAGTGTTAAGCAGTGAGAATACAAAGAAAAAGCCCAAACATTTCTGGCCCTCGAATAGTTTTAAAAGGGGAAGATGACATAGGTAAATCAGTACTTAGAAGACAAATATTATGCAGATAAGTAACTCAGTTCTGAATCTGTAATGAGTAACCATACATGCCTGTCTTTGTCAGGATGATTTACACAGATGTTACACAAATTTAAAGAAGTTAACTCTGCATAAGTTAGAATAATTAGATTTTTTTTGTGTGCTTCTCAAAACAGCTCTCCCAACTCGCTATTAGACGTGTACTAAATATGTCATCATTCCCTGGAGGTGGTGAAATCAGTATTTTAGCATATTGGCACAAATAATCTAGGCCACTATTGGATATTGATTATGTCAGTGAAATGCCGATTTGTAAAGTTTGCTTTAAATTAGGTCCGTCCCAAGGCCACTTCTGATTATGAATGAATGTCCCAGGAATTTAGTGGAGACTGAGTTTAAGTGCAAATGAGGCCACCTCAAGAATGTCTGCATTGCTAATGACTAGAGCCTTGAAAAGAAGCTGTCAAATTATCAAAGTTTCTTCCAGCAAGATATCCTTTTTTAACAAGGACATGCTACCTGATAAGAAAGGGTAAATGGGTTGTTTCCATTTATGCCAAAGACCCAGAGCTAAAGATGCAACTCATTTTTATAAGTATAGAACAAAGAACAGAACAGGAATTATATTATTGGTTATGGAATTGACAACCTTGCGGGGTTAGACGAGGAACATGAATGGTTATACATTAAGGAAAAAGTGTAGTAGATTTTGAGGGGTCCCCCAGCCCCACTAATGGAATGTTCCCCTCTCCTTTACAAACTTCTATGAAGTCACTAGGCAGATATGTAGGAGGAGTACAATCTTATTTGTTGATGCCTCCATGGTCCTATGAATAACTAAGGAAAATTCTGGGTAGTTAGCTAGCAAGTCTTGTTTGCGCCTCCTTGTTTGTTTGTGCCTCTGGAAGTGGTCCTAGGATAAAATCTTAATGAATAACTAGCCTTAGGCTGGGGTAGGACCAAGGTCTAGACCAAAGGAGGGTCATTGTATTTTTTTCTGGTTAAGTAAGAACTTCTGCTAGGGGCTTATAAACCTTGTAAGTTCCTTCTATCTTTGGATCTGTATGAAATGGCTCTGGAATAAACAGACGATCAAATACATCCCCCTCTCTTTACTCAACTGATTGTTAGGCCACCCAACTGTGCTAGTCACAACAAAAAAGCATATAGCATTTATGGGATCAGGCCCACTTTTCTCAGTCTCTAAAGAATGCTTTTGTGAATTTATGGGAGCCAGCTGCATCTTGAAGGTAATTAATATCAGACAGGAGCACTAGACTCAGAGGTACCTGGGCTTAAGATAAAGCCACAAGGATGTGGCTTTGCAAGGATGGAGCCTTAAGATGACACAAGGTCAACTAGTCTGATTCTTTTTTTTTTAATTTTAATTTATTTTCTTGGTTACATCATTCATTTCCACAAGGTTTTGAGTTACAAATTTTCTCCCCTTTTTGTCCCTACCCCCCAGCCCAGAACATTGATCACACTGTAAGACCCCTCCCACAATCT
>JAQQSW010001513.1:0-17791 GCA_028646575.1 Pseudocheirus occidentalis
CCCAAATCTCTGCTTGTAAAATCTTAGATTTAGAAGTGGAATGGACTTTAGAGGTTATCTAGTCTTCTCCTTTCCCTCCCCCCCTACACTTCACAGATGAAGGCCAGATAGATGGTGAAGTGTGCCCCATCCCCAGCTGGTGAAAGTGTCAGAATGAGGCTTGAGGTTCCAAGTGCAATGGTTTCATCTGTACCGCCACTCTCATCAGCATCCCTTCCGCACTTAGAGCTCGTCCCCAAAAGGTTTCTTTGTGCTTAGAGCTCGTCTTAAAAAGGCCAGAAGGGGCCATTTTAGTGGAGCTTGTGTGCATGAGAAAGGCGAAAGTGATTTGGAAGTGTGAGAAAGGCGCCTGGATTGTGGATTTCATTGAGTGTTGTGCTGAGGGCTGGGGGGGAGGGGCTGAGGACTGGGGGGTAGGGGAGGGCAGGGCAGCACCTGGGCAGTTGTTGACTGTGGTTGCGTTAACTTTCCGTCCAGAACTGGGGCCTGCCTGGGAGCAGGCGTAGGCAGGGAACCCCACCCCCACCCCAGCCCTAGTCTGGCCTGCTGAGGGGCAGTGGCCGTAAAGGGGGGGGGGGTCCCCACAGCCGTGTCCCGGGAAAGGCGAGTTCTGGGAGGGAAGGTTCTGCTGCCGTTGCTTGAGGTTGCACCACCAGGCAGTGTTTCCAAAGTGTTTGGGGGAACTATGCAAAGTGATGGAGAACTTTTGGGGAGCTTTGGAGAAAGGCTCCCGTGTCTTGTAGGACTGCTTTGGGAGGGGACACGGGCCCTCAAGGTGCCTTTGAGCCCCCAGGACAGGTCTGGAGGGAGGAGGAGCCGGTGACAGGCCCCTCTCAAGGCTCCCCCCAGCCCACCCCTGTCCCTCCCCCCAGCCCCCAGCCCATCCAGGAGCTGGCCGTCAGAGTCTGCAGCTGGAGGGAGGTCCCGTAGAGGGGGCAGGGCGGCCATTGGATGGCGGGGCCCCCCCTCCCCAAGAGGTGGGCGGGGCAGGCTCTGTGGCTCAGGAGTGACCACGGCGGCGGCCGCAGCCGTAGCGGACCCCTTTTTGGACCCTGATTCGCCGCCGGATACGCTGCCGCCGCGGCTGCCACCTCTGCCGCCGCCGTGGTGACGCGGTTCGCTCGCCCGGCTGTGGCGTGGCGCGGGTGGCGTGGCAGCTGCAGCGGGGCTGGGCCATGCCCCCCGGGTGCGGCCGGCTTCCCCTCGCCCTTGTGTGCCCAGCGGGGAGCAGCGGCGCAGCGCCGGCGGGCCCGGGATGGGAGCAGGCCCGGGGTGACCTAACAGTTTGTGGGGGAAGGAGGTGGGTGCGTGCAAGCCCCGCCCCCGGCCGGCAGCCCGCCCCACGCCACGTCTGACCATCTGACCAGCCGTGGGGGCGGCCCTGTGCAGCTCCTCCCTGGGGCGGAGAAGGAGGCGATGATGGCGGGCGAGCGCCTGTTACTGGGGGATGACTTCCTGTCTCCGCCAACGCCTCTGCTGCTGCCTCCACAGACTTCCCTCCCTCGGCTGCTGCAGCCCCAACCGCAGGAGGCCGACCTGGAGCAGAAGCCAGAGCCCGAGCCGCAGCCGCCGCCGCCCCCACCACCACCTCCAGAGCCGCAGCCACAGCCTGAGCCAGATCCAGAGCCCGAGCCGGAGCCAGGGCCAGAGAGAAAGCAGGAGGTGTCAGTGTCTGAATGGCGCTACAGCCACGAAAGTGACCGGCAGTGGGGGCTGAGGCGAGAATTCATCTCCCGACACCTGCAGAAGTATACTGGCCCTGGTGAGTCTGATCAGCTGCAGTCTCTTTCCACTGCCTGGACGAATCACGTCTTCCTGGGCTGTAAATATAGCCCCCAGTTGATGGAGAAAATCCTCCAGATGGCGGAAGGCATCCACATCGGTGACATACCTTCCTATGAACTGGTGGTGCCCGAGACCTCCAAAGGGCAGAAGCGACCCATCTCCCCATATGCAGGGCTGAGTGGTACTAAAAGGAAAGCGGTCCCTAGATTACCCCGCTTCGAGCCGGTACATTTTGTTGCTAGTAGTAAGGGAGAAGAGAGGAGGGATGATCCCATGGACACAGATGCACCGTGGGCAGATCCACAGTCTGACACTTTAAGATGGCCAGTGGACAGCCACATAAAGTATGGTACCCGAGAGAGTCGGTCTCATCCTGCAGTACCCAGAATATCAAATACTGGAGAACCAGCCACAAGTAGTGCATTTCAACGCCCAGGCTTCTACTCATCTGGGGAATCTTCCTTAGCAACAAAATTGCCGGAGTCAATGCTTGCAGCAAAACAAAATTTGATTGAAAGACTCTCTGCAACTATCCGGAGAAATCTTCCAGATTCAGAGTTGTATCTTGGCCCTGAGAAAATGAATTATACGTTTATATTAACTCGTTGCATCCAGGCATGTAAGACAAATCCTGAGTATATCTATGCCTCTTTGAAAGAAATTGCTCCATCTGACATCCCCAGAAGCAAGAAATTCCTGACAGATGGCTACGCTTGTGAAGTTAGGTGCCAAAGTGTCTATCTGACTACAGGTTATGCTGGCAGCAAGAATGGATCTAGGGATCGAGCTACTGAGCAGGCCATAAAACTTTTGCAAAAATCTGTTGAAGTTAGAGTTGTAAGAAGGAAATACAGACACACTTATCAAGAAGACCTAGTGGTGTTTCCAACTGGCTTATCTTCTTATGATTTTCCACCAGCCCTAAAACCCTCAGAAGATCTTCAGTCTTTTAAGAATGGACCTGGACAATTAAGTTCCAGTTCTGCTCTTGCCAGTTTCAGACAGTGGGCTAATTTTGTCCTCATAGAAAATGCAAGTGATTCTATCGGTATCCTTAATAATTCTGCCTCCTTCAACAGAGTAGCCATCGAATACAAATATGATATGATGCCAAATCGTTTATGGCGCTGTCAAGTGTTTTTGGAAGGCCAGTGCTTAGCCGAAGGTTATGGAAGCAAAAAGACAAGTAAACATGCAGCTGCTGACGAGGCACTGACTATTCTGCAGAAAACACAATCGAATATTACAGCCACACAAGTTCAAACGATAGATTATTCTCCTAAGGGATATTCAAGAAAGACTGAGCTAAAAGACCTTGTTGTTTATGAGAATTCTTCAAATCCTGTATGCACTCTCAATGACACAGCTCAGTTCAACAAAATGACTATTGAGTATGTCTTTGAAAGGCTAACAGGCCTCCAATGGAAATGTAAGGTAATTCTCGAGAAAGAATTAATTGCTGAAGCAATTGGATTAAAAAAGAGTGTCAAGCATGATGCTGCAGAAGAAGCTGTGAAAATCCTTAAAAGGACTCAACCAACTGTGGTTAACAACCTGAGGAGAGGTACTATTGACACTGTAATCTCAAGAAATGAAATTCGGGGCCGTTCAGCAGAAGAAGCTTATCAACAACAGATCAAAGAGGACAATATTGGGAATCAGCTATTGAGAAAAATGGGCTGGACTGGTGGAGGTTTGGGAAAGTGTGGTGAGGGCATCCGTGAGCCCATCTCTGTCAAAGAGCAGCATAAACGAGAAGGTTTGGGGCTTGATGTGGAGAGGCCAAATAGAATTTCCAAGAGAGATATTGAACAAATCATCAGAAACTACGCCCGCTCATCAAGTCACACAAACTTGACTTTCTCAACAGAATTTACCAGTGATGAGCGAAAGCAAATACATCAGATTGCTCAGAAATATGGCCTTAAGAGTAAATCTCATGGAATGGGGCATGATAGATACCTGGTAGTTGGAAGAAAAAGGCGCAAGGAAGACTTGCTGTATCAACTGAAACAAGAAGGCCAAGTTGGACATTATGAGTTGCTTATGCCTCAAGGATTTTGAGGCCAAAATTGTTTGCTTTGTGAATCCTCATGAAGGCAAAAATTTTTTTCGCATATGAATTAAATAATTTTAAAGAAATGTACTTTCAGCTTACAGGAGATATTCATCAAAAAATGTTTTACTTTGCTTATTTCATCAGATTCTTGAGAAACTGAAACTTAAAATGCTCTATTTAATTGTGCTAGCTTAATATTGACAACAAAGTAGTGCCAGTAATGTGCTCTGATATTACTAGTTCTTTGAGATTTATAGTTTGTAGTAACAAAAACATATGTCTGCGTGAAAAGGAACTGGTGCCATTGAAAATATGGTTCCTTGTTGTTTGCTCTTGGGGAATAAATTTGCATCTTTTTCAAAAAAGCAAAACATTTTGGAGAAAATGCATAGAGTTGATATGAAGTACAATGAAAGTTTAACTTGATTTCTAGGATATCTAAAATGTCGCACCATTTTGTACTTTTATCTCTTAATTTGTGTGAACCTAATTATTCTAGAATGTGTTAGCGAGTAAGTTGTCTATGCTATGTGTTTAAAAATGTCATTAATAGCTAAACAGTACGATGCCTTCTTAATGTCAACTTTACTGTTGTAGATTATAATTTCTACTACTTGCAGGATGATGGGAGTGAATTACTGTACTTTAATTACATCTGTGTCCACATGAGTTGAGATAGTTAGGTATTGACATTTTCCCTGTTATCCCTACTTGAGAGTCATTGCAAAGTCTTTTAAAACTCTTAAAAATCAAATTGAAGAAATGAAGCTTAACTTACTTGTATTTGTCACTTTAGTAGAAAGTCAACGGCATCTTTTCATTGTGATTTCCAGATTGTTTGGATGTGTAGAACGCCTAAGGCAACTGCAGTGTCGTCACAGTTTTTGTATAGTGCTGAAGATAGATAGACTTGGTGCTTTGCTTCAAAGGACGGTTAACTGTTCCGCTCACAAAAAGCTAACTAAATCTAAAAGACCAAGTTTGTACATATTAACAGCTTTTATTTTTCGTGTCTTTCTCAAGTGATATGTTCTCTGAATGTAAAAAACTATATAAACAAAATGAGTGAGCTTAATAAATGGAGGCAAAAATGAACAAAATGGCGGTGTGTTTGTTTGGGCAGCACTATAATAGTTGA
Organism: Pseudocheirus occidentalis; assembly: GCA_028646575.1. Lineage (NCBI taxonomy): Eukaryota > Metazoa > Chordata > Mammalia > Diprotodontia > Pseudocheiridae > Pseudocheirus > Pseudocheirus occidentalis. The sequence goes on from JAQQSW010001513.1 coordinate 4,983, forward strand.
CACCGTCCTTGGGGGGGAATAAAGTAGTTAAATCACAGGGAAATATTTTTTATACTTGGGAAAACACATCAAACTTGTATCTTAGTTAAAGTCTTATCAACATATGGTAGTTAAAGGGTTAATGAGACTTGATTTTCAATTCTTAATATAGTGAGTGCCCCTGTTGGCCATCTCCTGGTCAGATCACATCTGGAGTATTGTGTTCATTTCTGTGTGATATCATTTAGGAGAGAGAACTATATTAAAGGGTTAAGAGTAGTAATTCTGTATGGTTCTCTGGGTTAAGTAAAAGAACTCTGAGAATCATATGCACGGATTTAGGTTTAGATAAAAGTAATTGGCTTATAGGGGGAAGGAGAGGGAGGGGAGAAAACTTGAAACTCAAGGGACTCTGGAACTATCTTGTAAACTAAAAGTAAATAAATCAATTTGTAATTAATCTTTGTGGAAAAAAAAGTAATTGGCTTTTAAGCATAGATAGAGCACCCTGAAAGAAGACTTAATGTTTCAAAGAACACAAACAGGAGCTCTAAGTTTTAGACGGACAGATTTTGATTTCATATAAGGACCTCTTAGCCACGAAAGCTTCCCATATTGGAATGGATTGCCATAGGAGGCAGTGTAGTAGGTCTTAATCCTTTAAACTTCCTGTTTAAATGGATCTCTTCCAAAGCATATAGACAGCCTTTTATGATATTGATTACAGACTAAGATGCCATATTCGCAGAATAATAGTTTTTTAGATTGAGTAGAGAATTATTTCCTGATCCCTGTATAGATTCACACTAGTATGTCTCTGTCTCACATCTTAGGGTTGTTATTTTCTTAAGCCTTTTAGCATATGTTAAATAGTTCCATACTGCTTATTGTTGCAAATGTTTATTTTAAATCCAAGTAGAAAATACTCAGTATTCATCCTTCTAGGTTCATTCTGTTTGTTTCCTGCCTCCCTTACCAAAGTTACTTTATGGTGGAATCCTGTATTCTAAGACCTCTCACTCCCTCTCTCCAATAGAGACAGCCATGTATGCCCTGGGCACTCAACTTTTTTTTTATTAAATGTTTTTAGCTGTTAAAACAATAGGGACTCATCACCTGTACACCCTAAATGACTGCTAGTAGGTTCATGTCAGTTATTTATTGATTTCCCACCCCAAACTGAAAACATGAATTGTAAAGGTCTAAAAGTATCTATTGTCTAGGTCTAGTATCAAGCCCTGTGTCTTGCTCCAGAGACCTTTTATATTCTCCACCCACAAGTTAACACTCTCATATTCATGTAGCAACCTAATTATTCTCTATGCAGACCACATTTGAGAGCTTAGGATCATAGAGCTACAAGGGCCTTTAGAAGCCTTCTTGTCCAACCCCCACTCTGCCCCACACACATTTACAGGTGAGGAACTAAGAATAGGGGTTAAGTGACATAGGTAAAGCAAAACATATAGGATAGAATAAAAACTAAAGAAAATGAATTATTTTCTCTTTATTTGCCAGTCCTAGTTTAAGGTAACTTGAATTCTTATAGATCAGTAGTTTACTAATTTTGATCATTGATGATAATCAACTCCATGTAAAAGGTAGAAATCATCTTGTTTGTATTTCTTCTACATGCCCTCACTAAGTGAAATGAAAACTCATAAACTGCACAGTCACTTGTTGATACTGGAATATGTTGTCTTTCTCATGCCACAGCATGCATTTCACTATGTGCTGGGAGCATTCACAGTGGTCACAGCTTTCCAGGGTGTGTGGTCTTGCATCACAGTCAATTCATAGTTAACTAAAGCTCCAGAGACAAGACCAGCTGGGATCCATTGAGTGGCTGTATAGGACTTCTCAGCTTAGAAGCATCTCCTTGTGTTCCTCCCTTTTCTCCTCCCAGAGAGCCACCCACTATTGTAATTTCTAAAATGAAAAAAAAGGAAAAATCAGCAAAACAGATCAATACATCAAAAAAAATTGATGATATGATGTGTCGTTTCCGCATTCACTGACGATCGTTCCGCCCATTTTACAAAGAAAGAGAGGAAGGTGTTTTCTCCTTTCTTTTTTGAGGCTGTCATTGTTTTTTTGTTTTGTTCTGTAGTGGTGGTTCTTTCCACTTCCATTGTTTTAGTCAGCTCTGATTACTTCACTTTGCATCAGTTCATGAAAATCTTTCCATGCTTCTCTGTATTAATCATATTTGCCATTTCTCATAGCATAGTAATATTTTCCATTACATGCCTATACCATAATTTGTTTAGTCATTCCACATTTGATGATTTTTTGTGTTTCCAGTTCTTACTACCATAAAAAATTGCTGCTGCATATATTTTAGTGAATATGGGGGCCTTTCTTATTTCAGTGACTCCCTTAGGGTATGGACATTTTAGTCGCTTTATTTGCATAATTCCAAATTGCTTTCTCAAATAATTGCTAATTCATAGTTCTACCAACAAGGTATTATTAGTATGTCAGTATATCCACAACTCCTTTAACATTTACTGTTCTATCTTTTTGTTATCTTGGCCAGTATGTTGGGTGTAAGGTGAGAAACCTCATGCTTGTTTTTGATTTTCATCTCTCTTATTATTAGTGTCCTGGAACATACTTTCACTGGAGCACCATACTCCTTAGATTTCAAAGGTGGATGAGTAGTAACTATACCCTGGCAGAACTGTTGTAGCAGATGAGTAAATCAAGTTGAGAGTAACTGACGGGCCTCAAACCTCAGTGAGGGGACGTTAGTCTTCAGCATGTGAAAACTTTCCCTGGTGGAATAGGAGGATGGGAACAGTTTGTTCTGAGAAAACTTCTTCGATTGAGTTATAGAATCATTCAAAGATGTAAACATGGTGTGAACAATTCCTAAACCCCTGTTAAATCAACTAATAAATCAAAGTGTAAACTACATTATGAAGTGAATGAAAAATAAATGATGCAACAAGGAAATGATTTGTGGTTGAAAATCTGTCATTCCCTGTGAGGCTTGGATAAAACAGTGAACCATTCCAAAGACCCAGCTTCAGCTAAGCCTCCAAAAGGGAATTGCTTGGGGTAGAAAGGATTCTCATCTTCTCTCTCTTGCCCCCACTAAATGATCGTAGCAATGTTAAAAGGTTGAAAAAGATTTGGACTTGCCATCAACATTGGTAGCAGGCCATGTACCAGGTCCAGCAATAGCTGATGATACCATCTACATCGGGATCTTATATACCCATCAAGGAGTGGCAGCTTCAGAGCTCTCCAAGAGCATTGACCTTGACCTTTGGAGCCCCATAGAGAACCACATCAAAGCATAAAGAGCACAGAAGAAGAAACGAACTTTGAATAACCAGGAACCATGAGTTATCTTTTAGCTACATGTGTTCTTGAGTTCACTCTCCCCAGGAGCTTTGTATGTACAAGGAGAGACTGTCACAGATTTTTTGGGGTATGTGTTTTTGTGCCAGGTGTTTATACTGTACCACTTTATTTTTTTAATTTTTTAGAGGATAGAAATGAAGCATTTATTTAGTCACCAGAAAATCGAATTCCAAAACTAGTAAGCCAATTCCATCATAGTACCAAAGATATTCAGAAGCCATAATAATGCTGAGAGCCACAGCATCCTTCCAAACCAATACACAGCATCCTTCCAAACCTTCCAAAACAATACATTTTTTACTTACAAACCTCTCTATCTCCTTAATGAGTGTCCTCTCTCCCAGACTGTCTGACTAGCTCTTTACTGTACCACTTTAGTAAATACTCCTTTCTAAAAGTTAATTAAGTGGCAGACTGGTAATCAGTGACGGGGGGGGGGGGGGAAGGGTCACACTGCATATGGGCTCATGAACAGCAGTAAAGTCCTCTGTCCCTTCAGGGTTAGCCCTAAAACCTTGAGGGGGAATAGTCAGCCAGCCTCTGGGGCCCTAGACCTTCCAATGGGAATTGGGGAAAGGAGCCCCAGAAGGGGTACTACAGATATAAAACTGGAGGCTGAGACTATGGAAATCTATGACACATCTAAACCCAGTGCCCATAAAGTTTGGTATTAAGCCATATACTTTGCCTGGGTGATCCAAAATTGTTATAATAGTTTTTGGACTTAGGATTCTTCTAGTATTCTACTCCCAGTGCTAGCATATTGTCTCTGAAGAGGGGGAATAGTTGTAAGAGAATAAAGATTTTATGTGAAGACTCATCTGTAGCAATACTGTAATAGAGTAGAAATGCAGGCCTTTATTCATATTTCAAAAGTTTCAGTTAGCATTCATTTATGACTTCCAAGCAACAGTGGAAGGAGCAGAACTTGTGAAGGAGATTTGAAAATTGTGAAGAGGACCAGAGAATGAATTTGAGGAGGAGAAATTGAAGAATGACTTGAGCAGAAGAAAAAGTTAGATCAGAGGAGGAGCCAAGAAGTAATAAGAATAGGAGAAGAGAGTAAAGATAAATAGGTTGGTAAGATAAGATATGAGATTAGTATGAGGTTAGGTGTTGTTCTTATGACATTAAAACAAGGTGAACAGGTAGCATATGGTAATGGATAAAAAAGAACTTCAGGCTCCCACATCCAGCATATATTGACTTGACTTATCAATGCCACAGATAGCTCTGTGGATGTAAACTGTGGAGCAGTTTCTGGTCAGTATTTGTGGAAAAAAATTCCTGAACTATTGAAATTACAAGTCTGGTTATAACTACCTCCTCCTCCACCCCCACCTCCCAACCCCCATCAAATCAAGCTTCCATCAGCTTAAATCCTGTGTTCTGTAAGAGGCTTTTTCTGTTCTCCAAACCTCTCTGAGATGACTTTCTTTCTTACTGTTTTAGCTTCTACACACCTAGTGACTTGTACTATCTCCCACATTAGAGTATGAGCTCCTTGAAGGTAAGAGCCATTTTTTACCTTTTTGGTATCCTCTGTGCTTAGCACAGAGTCCTTAATACATATGATGGTTGACTGACTCAGTCATTAAACAAAAGTCAGCCGCCTAACTTTTCTCTGGTCAGTACCAGCAAGGAATGGTGAACAGGACTTTGCAGGGACCTGAAGAGTGTATGTTTATACTTGTGTTGCAGGGAAGTGACTGGGCTCTCTCCCGGAAGAGAAGGTTAAGGGCATTGAAGACTACTCTTATCTGGGTCATGGAGGAAAGAGGAAGTCTTGTCTTTTATCCTGAAAAGAGCAGTAAAACCAGAGGACACAACATCAAAGCCTGCCTTTGGGGTTAACTAACAGTAAAACTTTGGCCAAGTCCTTTATCCCTCCTGGGCCTTAGTGTCCTTATATGTAAAATGAGAAGGTTGGACTAGCTGGCCTCTGAGATCCCTTCTAGCTCTACATCTATGTTTCTATAAAGGGCTTCAATGTGAAGACCAGAAAAAAGGTTCTAAAGGCAGGGAGAAACCTGACCTGTGTAAGGAGGTTGGAAGAATGTGCCACAGAGGAGAAATGGAAAAATAACCATCATTAAGTTATTGGAGTTAAGTAACAGATATGAAACTCTTCCTAAAGAGGCTGGAACTGGACCTGCTGAAGAAGAGACAAGCACTCATTTTTCCAGATTTGCTAAGGCTATTATAGATTTCTCCCACTCTCAACATGGGGTTGGCCAATGAAGAAGGAAATAAGCATGTCCCAGGCAGTGAGGAGACAAATAAAAGAAAGGCAGTCTGTTCTCAAGGGGCTTCTGTTCACACGCAAGGAGAAGACAGAAGTCTCCAAGTGTTGTTTGAAGCTAGAAAGGCAGGAGTGTGTCTGGGAGGAGAATGAAGGCAAGGTGTCATGGGCCTTTGCACAAAATGGACCTCTAGGAGGAACTTACCAATGGCAGGAGGAGGAATATTTCAGGATGAGTAAGCCACTGCGGTAGCAGGCTCTTCCAGGGCAAGGATCTGGTGCTGAAGGTAGTTCTAGGATGGGCTAGCAGTAGAAAAGACTTGATTTTTAAAAGTCCAGAAAGTCAGGGACAGGGAACAGAGAAGAATGAAAGCTAGCTGAACTGAGAGTTAGGAATTATGCGCCCAGTTTTTGTCTTCCAGTTCCATCCCTAGCCTCAGTATGTGATGAACTCTGGCCTCTTTTCTTTCCCTCCTCTGACAAGGAGACAAAGCTGTCCCTGGGACCTGATTGGCCCTGGTTTCCCTCATGCAACCTCCTGGGCATCTATGGTCATAAAGTCTCAGCTACATGGAATCTAGATCTGTTAGAGCGGGCGGGTGTCTCAGACTACGTAAGTTGCTATACCCTACTGCTCTGCTGACCAGATGTGTTTTCCTGAGGAGGAGAAGGAGGCCAAATCTACCAGAGCTGAAGATGAGCACTACTCTGTCTTTGTGGCAAATCATTGCTGGGTTAGGATAAAGCAAAACTCTTTTTTTGTTGCCTATTCAGTAACTTTGAGTGTCTCATTTTGTCCCAAGATTGAAACTGAACTAAGAAAATGCTGAGCTCCAAAATAGGAAGGTGATATGGATCCACAATCCACAGGTAAGAGGAGGGTAAGGTAAGAAGAGAACCAAGAGAAAAAGAAATAAATACTAGTGGTGACTTCCTGCTGAGGGCTATTGAGGCAACTGTTCCTTAGTCTGACAACAATGATAATCTGCTGTTTCCTGGGTTGTGAATCCAAGATATGGCTGAGAACCTCCCAATTGTCAAGCCATATAACTGCTGTCTACTTCTGATGATCTGTAGAGGCATAAATGATACCCACTTCCAGAAGGAATCTAGGAAAGATTGACAGAAATGACAAATTGTTGGGGAATGGAGCCAAAATGGCAGAGAAAAGGCAAGGACTTGCCTGACCTCCCACATTCCCTCCATACAACTTTAAATAACACCTGAAAACAAATTCTAGAATGGCAAAACCCACAAAAGGATGGGGTGAAACAATTGTCTAGCCTAAGATAAGTTAGAAGGTCAGCAGAAAAGTATATGCCACTGGGATGAGAGTGGAGTGTACTCCACCACAGGCTTTGCCCTAACAAATCAACCGTAGGCCTTGGGAATGACTGAATCAGTGGTGACAGCGACTGCTTCTGGAGCTCTCAGCCCACAGATGGTAAGGGGTCATCGGTCAACTGGTCAGAAAGAAATTACAAGGGTCCCTTTGCTGGCATTGGGTGTAGGACTTTGCCTACATTGCCCACGGGTGGATCTGAGTCACAGGCCTGGGTTGTAGTACCAGGGTAAAGAGGAGGACCAGTATACCGGAGCTTGCAGTTGCAGGGGAGCAGAAACCCTGGACACAAGTCCAAGGCAGAAAATAGTGCTTGTGGTTGCTCACAGACCAGAGCACAGACCAGGAGAGTAGTAAACATACCACTCCTTAGATCATACCACTTTGGAAGAACTGAAACCTTACAAATACCCAGAACTAGCTCTGAAAACAGCTCCATAAAAAACTTGAAGCTTGAGAAAATGACTCCTCAACCCCAGGAGTAGAGCCCAATTTTAACATAAAGGTAAAAGGAAAGAAATAGGCTGGGAAAATGAGCAAATAACAACAAAAGATCCACAGAAAGTTACTATGGTGACAGGAAAGATGAAAACGTAAACTCAGAAGAAAACAATAAAGCCAAAATTGCTGCAGCCAAAGCCTCAAAGGGAAGAAAAAAAATATGAATTGGTCTCAAGCCCAAAAAGAATTCTTAGAATAGTTTGAAAAGGATTTTAAAAATCAAATAAGAGAGAGAGAAAAAAATGGGAAAAAATGACAGTGATACAAGAAAATCATGAAAAGTCTATAGCTTGGTAAAGGAAGCTAGTAAATTACTGGAGAAAATAACACCTTGAAAAGCAGAAGAGGCCAAATGGTAAAAGAGGCACACAAATCGACTGAAAATAAGAACTCCTTAAAACACAAAATTGGCCAAATGGAAAAAGAGGCACAAAAATTCACTGAAGAAAAAAACTCCTAAAAATTAGAATTGACCAAATGGAAGAGGAAACACAAAAGCTCACAGAAGAAAATAATTCCTTAAAAATTTGAATTGGGCAAGTGGAAGCTAATGACTCCGTGAGATATCAAGAAACAATAAAACAATCAAAAGATTGAAAAAAAGAAGGAAATGTGAAATATCTCAGAAAAGCAACTGACCTGGAAAATTGATTTAAGGGGAGATAATTTAAGAATCATTAGACTACTTGAAAACCATGATTTAAAAAAGAGCCTTGATATCATCTTTCAGGGGAAATTACCCTGATATTTTAGAACCAGAGGGTTAAACAAATTGAAAAAATCTACCAGTCACTTTCCTTTTTAAAAGAGATTCCAAAATGAAAACTCCCAGGATTATTATAGCCAAATTCCAGACCTCTCAGATCAAGGAGAAAATAGTGAATGCAGCCAGAAGGAAACAATTCAAATATTGTGGCATCACAGGATGACAGAAGTTTTAGCACCTTGTACATTAAAGGACTGGAGGACTTGTAATATATTCTGGAGGGTAAAAAAGCAAAGATTACAACTAAAAAAATCACCTACCCAGAAACACTGAGCATAAACCTTCAGGGGAAAAATGTATATTCAGTGAAACAGAGGACTTTCAAGCATTCATGATGAAAAGACCAAAGCTGAATAGAACACCTGACTTTCAAATACAAGACTCAAGAGAAGCACAAAAAGGTAAACAGGAAAGAGGAAGTAAAAAGAATTCAGTAAGGTTAAACTGTTTACATTCCCACATGGGAAGATGAGACTCATAACTCCTAAAAATGCTCTCATTATTAGAGCAATTTAAAGGAGTATACACAGACAATACGGCATACAGGTTTGCATTGAATATTATGGAATGATCTTTTAAAAAAAATAAAATTAAGCAGAGAAAGAGGAGAAGAGGGAAAGGAACAGTAGAATGGGGCAAATTATCTCACATAAAAGAGGCACAAAAGAAGTTTTACAGTGAAGGGGAAGATGAGGGAGGTGGGTGGGAGCCCTTAAACCTTACTGTCATTGAAATGGGCTAAAAGGGAATAACTTATGTACTCAGTTGGATATAGAAATCCATTTTACCCTACAGGAAAGTTGGAGGAGAAGAAGATAAGGGGAGGGGAGTTAATGGGTGGGTGGACTGGGGAAGGGGAGGCAGTAAGGTGCAAAACACTTTTGAGGATGGGCAGGATGAAAGGAGAAGGTAGGATAAATGGCTGGGGGGATGATAGGTTGGAGGGAAATACAATTAGCAGTCATAAGTGAAAAAAAATTTTAGGGCAAGTATCTCTGATAAAGGTTTCATTTCTTTCATATATAAAGGAGTCACATTTGTAAAAAAATAAGAGCCATTCCTCAGTTGATAAAGTCAAAGGACGTCAACAGTTTTCAAAGTAATCAAAACTCTCTATATAGTCCTATGTGCTCTAAATTACTATTGATTAGAGAAATGCAAATGAAGACAGCTGTGACATACCATCCTTCATCTATCAGATTGGTAATATAATGGAAAAGGGAAATGACAAATGTTGGAGGAGATGTGGGGAAATTGACATTAATGCATTATTGGTGGAGATGTAAATTGATTCAGCTGTTCTGTAGAGCAGTATGGAATTATGCCCAAAGGACTATAAAACCGTGTATACACTTTGACCCAGCAATACCACTCACTGCTATATCTGTATTCCAAAGGGATAAAAAAGAAAAGGATCTTTGTATACAAGAATGTTTGTATCAGGTCCTTTAGTAGAAGCAAAGGATTAGAGATTGAGAGGATGCCTATCCCTTGGGCAATGGCTGACCAAGTTGTGGTATATGAGTGGGGTGGAATACTGTTAATAAGAAGTGATGAGCAGGACGGTCTCACAAAAACTTGTAAAAACTTACATGAATTGATGCAGAGTGAAGTGAGCAGACCAAGGGAAGTACACAGTAATAGCAATATTGTACAATGATCAGTTGTGAATGATTTAGCTTTGCTTAGCAATCCCATGATGCAAGACAGTTCTGAAGGATTTATGGTGAATATTCTACCTGTCTCCAGAGAAAGAACTGATAGAGTCTAAATGAAGATCAAACCATACTTTTTAAGCTTTCTCTTTACTTTTTTTTGGTCTGTGTTTTCTTTCACACCATATCTAATATGAAAATATGTTCTATGTGACTGCACATGTATAACATATCAAATTACATGCCTTCTCAATGGGGAGAGGGGGTAGAAAGGAGGAAGAGAATTTCATTCTTTAAAAGGTAGAGGAATAAGTGAAGGGAACTCCTCTCTTTTTTGGGGGGGTTCTGATTCTCTCATCAGGAGGAATGGGGGAATAGCAGGGGTGGAAATGATGGAAAGAAAGTCAGAAGTGGGTAAAAATGACTATTTCATCTTAGAACTAACTTGTGATTGATGAAAAAGCCATCCAGAGCTGGATGTGCACTTCAGGCTGTAGGAAAACAAAGAATTTCTAAGGCTTCGGATAAAGGATATATTGGATCCCACATCCTAAAATTCTTCAAAGGGCCAGAAGGAATGAGAGATTGACAAGGGTAAAAGAAAAAGAAGTTGCAACAAGGCTGATGATGATATACAGGAAATTTCTGACCAGCTTAAAATTTAAAGATACGTACAAAAAATGGAATAGAAAACATAAACTGAATGCAAGAGAATGGCTTAGCAGGGCCCTATTCAGAGCAAATATCAGGAGGATGAAAGCTCAGAATAAGTTGAGGCTGGTGAGGAAAGCCAAGGACAAAGAAACAAAAATGTGTTTTTAAAAAGATATTTTGGTGAAACGTGGAGGATCAAAGAAGATGTACCATTGTTGAGGATGGAGGAAATGATGATAACTAAGGAGTCAAGACACATCTTGATTTTACTTTGCTTCTGCTTTTTCAGCTAAGGAGAATGATTCTTGTAGGGAAAAAGACACAACAAAACTGGCAAACGGGGAGTTGATGAGCACTTAGCTGCCTTCAGTTAAGTCATGATCCCCAGAATTCTGTACTAGAGTACTGAAAGAGCCATGAGATGTGATTGCTGAACCACTCACTGTTGGTGACCTTGAAATGATCATAGAGAAGAACTAAAGTACTGTAGGCCTAGGAAAGGAAAAATATTCCACTTTTCAAAAAAAAATTAGAGTAAAATAATCTGTACACTCTAAACTAGTGAATTTTATTTCAGTTCCTGGCAGAATTCTAGAACATAATATTTAAAAAGATGAATATATCAAAGTGAAACTGGTGATAACAGAGAACCAGCACAGTTATGTTATGGAAGAAATACCTCTTCTCTGAGTTCATGTGGTGAGTTGTTTGTTCTTCATTCTCAAAGAGGACCATGGCATCAGGAAGCTGATGCCATAACTTGCAAGTAAATTGGATTTAAGTGAGGAAGGGCTTTACAAAGTCACCGACTTCTTTCCTCTGGAGTCATTTGGGCCCACTGCAAGATATAATAGATCAGGACTACTGGAGGTGGCCTGGCTGCAGTGGGAGACCTTGGCTTTTTTTGAGCTCTTTCCCAGATTTCATTTTGACTGAAACAATGCCCTTATGGTGATTAAGGCCAGGTAAGAAATAAGGCAAAGATTGGCCTTTTTGACCTTGTCAAAAAAAAATTATTTGGGAAGAAGGGAAGACCCTCAGAGTGTCTGGCTAAAACAGAAACAATTGCTATTTACCTTCACTCTGAGCCATCTGAACCCAAACAATGACCACTAAGTGGGGCTTGACCTAGGGTCTATTATTGGCCAATAGAGAGCAAAAGTGAATTAGATTTAAGGCAGGGTCCTTAAGAAAGAAATCTAGCCAATAAACCTCTAGATATGTTGAGATTTCAACAATCAGAAATGTACCTTCCACTTCTGGGGTGGAGCTAAGGTCCCACAGCTCCCACACCGCCACCCTAAACACCCATAAAAATATGACTCTGGACAAATTCTAGGACTCTCAAACTCAAACAATACAGAAAACACATCTCTCGTGGAAGGCAGCTCAGCAGCAGGGGATCATCTGGGCAGGACACGAGCCAAGGTCAGGCCAGCCTGAAACCGAAACCACCGCCAGGCCCTGGGGCGGTAGGAAGGAGCCAAGCCCAGCCACGGCCAGTCTACAAGACAGAAGATTTACAGCCTCCAGTATCTCTACATCTACCAAGGTGTGAAAAACAGGGATTAGAGAAAGGCAGCTCGGCAGGAGGGGCACATCGTGCAGGCCTGCAGGCCAGGAGTTGAGACCAGCCCAACCTGAAACCACCATGTGGCCAGGCTCCAGGTCGGCCAGGAGGAGCCCCAAGCCACAGCATGATGAGTCTACTTCAGAGAAGATCTAAAGCACCTGGAGCAATATGCATATCTACTAAGCCAGGATTAAAGTTCAGTGAAAGTGAGTGAAGCTTTCAAGCTAAATTTGGGGGAGGAAAAGCAGTTTGGCCAATCTACCCCAGGGCAAGGAAGCAGTGGGGGAAGGGCAGAAACTGCTGTAACCGGTGGATGCCCCCAGTGGGCTGCTTCAGAACCCCTGGCCTGTGGATCCCTCAGGGGGGCTGAGTTGATTGATCAGGGCCAAGTGTTCTTGCGTTGAGCAGCCTGGATCTATATCATGGTCTTGGGTAGTGGTCCTGGGGAGCGCTTTCAGCAAGCCAAAGCTAGGGGAGGCTACGACACCCCCCAATAGCTCTGGCAGCTGGGAAAACCCCAGCGATTTGGAACAGAGCTTTCCCCCCTGGAAGCAGAGTTTCACAAAGCTAAAAAAAAACAACAACCAATTAATTGACTGGCCAATATGAGGAAAAGGAAGCAAAATAAGAACAGCAATAAAACTCTAGAATCCTTTTTTGTGGACAAAAAGGATCAAAGCATGGAACGGGAGGAAGACAACACAGTCAGAACTCCCATACCAAAT
>JAQQSW010001514.1:0-17784 GCA_028646575.1 Pseudocheirus occidentalis
ATATATATATATATATATATATATATATATTTGCTATTGATATTTATAAAGTTACTTTACCAGCAATGTTCAGCCATAAGTGTATATCCATTTTTCAAGATTAGGTCAAGTTTTACTGAATTAACAGTATGTTATCAAGCAACCATCTGCCTTTCATTTTCTATGAAACTAATTTTTTCTCAGATTCAAAATTCCTATTTCCTAATGTGTCAAAGGAAACATTTTATAGCTTAGATATTTTGGAGCGGAGGTAAGGAGGAAGGCAAGGCAAATAGGGGTTAAGTGGCTTGCCCAAGGTCACATAGCTAACAAGTGTGTCAAGCATCTGATGTCGAATTTGAACTCAGGTCCTCCTGACTCCAGTGCCAGTGCTCCATTCACTGTGCCACCTAGCTGCCCCCTATAGCTTGGATTTTGAAAGACACGTTTACCCCACAGAACAGAGATAGTTTTTTTTTTTTATCAATTCTATGGATTGTATTTGCAGAGATACCTAATATAACAACCCAAACCAAATTATAAACAATTTTTTTAAAAGAGGATAATGGTAAAACATCCAGGAAAGAATAGGAATAATAGCACGAAGCTTGGTTTCAAAGCATATCACACTGAAGCTTCCAGAGGCTTATTTTACCAAAAAACAAAAACAAAAACAAAAACAAAACCCAAACCAAAAAACTTTTAAGTAATTCATCTTCCTCTGGGTGCATGAATGACATTTCACTGTGATGTGATTATAAGAAACAAAATCCCTCAGAGATGCTGCCTTAAAATATTTCTCTTTATAATGTTCTGAGCTCGACAAACCTTGGTAGAAAACAGAATACTCTTAATTATGAATAAATTAACTAAATTAGTAACATGAGATGGATATGCAATTAAGGGACTGTTAATTGAAACTGGAAACACAGCTGTATACAGCTTAGAGATGAATCACACCAGTAATGACGCAGATGTTTATAAAATGTGATTATGTTTAGTGGGAGCACAGTGCTTCAGCTCTCTAGCCCATTCTTATATTGTGTCATTGAAATGCTTTTTAAACCCGTGAACACCAGGAATCAGGATCTCAGGGACAGCAAATGAGGCTCCCTGGATATGCGAATTAGTGTTGTCTCAATGTCAGCAATTTGATTCTCTAGCTTTCAAAGAATGTAGATATGGAGCCAACAACAAACATCTGTTAGTTGTATGGTCCTCAAAAAAACAACCAAAAAAAGAGTTGCTGGCAAACCAGTGCCTGCTTAAATCTGGGAAAGACAGTAAAGTATCTGTAAACAGTAATACTGCTGTGTGAATGTAAAAAACACTTAAAGAATGAAGCCTGGAGGCACAATGCAATGGAACTTGTCTAGAAGTGGTAAATACACCCTCTGCTGGCAGATTTCTCTAGATTTGCTTCCCATTTCAGGCAATCAACCTAGAGATAAGAAAACAGTCTTCATAATTAAGGGGAGCAATGGGAAAATGCTTTAATTAAACTCGCCGTATGTTTAAATGCATTAAGATTGGTCATATTTTTATACCTCTGTACAGCTCCAGTCTTATTCCTTATTCCCCCTCCCCTTTTCAGGTACATGCATGTAATTTGATGTTATGAAACAACGTATTGCATTAGTCCTTGAAAGAAAAAAAAACCCAATGACCTAAAGTGTTCCTCTGAAAAATGGTGGAGGTTTGGGTGGGGAGGCGATGTGACAGCTGAGTTACAGCTGCGGTCCTCACAGTCCAAAGAGTGTGAGACATAATAGGTCAATTCAGTAGCTAAAACCAACAAAGTCCATATTCTTGGCCAAAGGCACAAATTTGCAGCACAGCTCATAATCTCCAAATTACATCAGACACTCTGGTGTTTTTAAAAACTATTAGAACCTATACTGTCCTTATGGAAAAGTGATATTTGTCACTGCAAGCTCTATTTCTTACTTTCTCTTCAAATAAGACAACTAGCTATTCCCCTCATCTCACTCGGGTCTCCCCTACTTCTGCATGCACACAGTTGATGCACTGCCTTGCCTGGAACACATTCCTTCTTCGTCTTCATCTGGTGAAATCTTTCTCTTCCTTCAAGACCCAGCTTAAATGATAAAGCATTGCTTTATCTTCCTCCACTCTGTCTCCCCTTTCCATTCCTAACCCCTAACCCCCCTCCACTCCCATCTGCCCTTGGTGAGCTCTCTCTTTAAACATTCACAAAGTACTTGGTTTTGATCTTCTTCAACACATTCAACCTTACATTGTACTTACTTGTATCCCCTAAATATTTGGTAAAAGTCGTAAAGATTATTATCTGTACTTGTATCCTCAGCACATAGTAAGTACTTAAAAATGATCGTTGACTGACTCATGATGGAATTAAGACTTGTCCTTGAAAACTATAATTTGTTTAAAATAAAGCAAAGTAACTGGATCCTACTTCTTTACTTTAGCCCCACTTTTGAAGGATATTGGTTTTCCTAGCTAAAGCTATTTCTAGAGGATAAGCAAAAAAGGATCTATTCTTCTATGAGTCAACACTGGAAAAAGAACAGAAAAAAGGGGAAAGAATGATGTAACTAATTGGGAAGTGAGGGAGTGGATCTCATATAATCCCTGAATTTTCAGCTATTTCAAGCTCAGCTGAGAGTCTCCCTGTTTCTTTAGTTGTGGACAGATAGCTGTCAATTATTTGTTTAAACATATTATGTGGAATAAAGAAGGCAAAAGAAGTTTAAAAATGTAAAATTATGTATAATATTAACATCAAGTGTGGTAGCTTGAGCACTTATTTGCCATCACACAACTCCAACTTGTCCAGATTTCGTTACCTGAAGGGACATCATATAATTCCGTATAGAGGTATCAAAGCGGAGCACTGAGGAATCAACACATTCAAATTGTGGTGCTGGAGAAGACTTTTGAGAGTCCCTGGCACAGCAAGAATGCCAAATCAGTTAATACTTAAATTAATTCAGGCTATTCACTGGAAAGTCAAATACTGAAGCTGAAGCTTAAATACTTTGGCTGCATAATGAAAAGATGGGACTCATTGGAAAAGACCCTGATGTGGCAGAAGATGAGTTGAATAGAGAGTGTCCTGGAGACAATGAACACAAAAGCACAGACTTTGAGAGATAGTGGAAGATATAAGGGCCTGGTGTGCTAAGGTCCAAGGGGTCATGAAAAGTCAGATGTGGCTGAACGATAACAGATGAATATATGTACACTGCATAATACTGAAGTGTACTTTGGGCAGTCAGGTGGCACAGCGGAAAGAGTGCCAGCCCTGGAATCAGAAAGCCTCATCTTCCTGGGTTCAAATCTGGATTCAGACACTTATTAACTGTGTGACCCTGGGTAAATCATTTAACTCTATTTGCCTCAGTTTCCTTATCTGTAGAATAAGCTAGAGAAATGGTTAACCACTTCAGCATCTTTCCCAAGAAAACCCCAAATGGGGTCACAAAGAGTCAGACATGACTAAAACAAATGAACAGTAACAACAAGGTATGTTTTTCTAAATATCCTATCATCGTCATAATAAACTCAATTTATATTGCCTTTTAAAATTTATAAGGCATTTTTTGTCACCACAATCCTGGGATGCTGCTAATATATATACATATATATATATATATACACAATAATTCCCACTTTACATGTAGAGAAATTGGGACTAAGAGAGATCTATAAACTTGGTCAGGTTACCCACCTTGTAATATGAATTGGATGTAGACACAGGTCTTCTACTTTTAAGACCATTGTTCTTCTGACTGTTTAACTTAGAAGACAAATTGTTCATGATCATGGCTGCAAATGATGTTGTTATAAGTGATAGTTGCAAAGCTAATATTCCTCATCTTTTACTACCTTGGATCCTATTATTAATACTTCAAACTCTGAAATTACATGTCAAAATCTATCTGTAAATCTACTTTTCTCACACTTTGACCAGCCTGTAGCAGAACCTACCAGCAAGCTGAACCTTGTCCCTTCCCTAGAACTTAGCACATGCAGGAGACACTTAATGAATGTTGCCTGAATGAATTTATGTTGGAAAAAAAAATCATAGTTCTGCCATTGTAGTCACTGCACTGTTCATTTACACCTGCAGGTCCAGTCTTGCCCTTGCCCTGACACTAAATCCTGCCTTGACAGGAATTATATAAAAAGCCTTTAGCTCAGATCGTCTTTGACTTTGTAATAAGGTTCACATCCCTTTGTTATAATTGCTGATATCTTGACTAGCCGACCCATCTGCTTGTAATTACTAGTTACTCCTGATGTTTAAAACCACCCTGCTCTCTTCTAAATCTTGCAATCTTGCTTAACTTCCTCTATCTCCCAATTCTGTGCCTCAGTATTAGTTATTCCCCTGCCCCTGTACATTGCCACCTGTGAATTCTCTCCTTACCACTGTCTACTGGCTTTTCTGGTTTCCTTCAAGACTAAATCTTATCTTCTTCAGGTCTTTACCATTCCCCACAACTGCTAGTGCCTTCCCCTGAAGATTACCCTTCATCTATCTGCTACATATCTTGCCCAAATATTTGCAGATTGGCTTTCCTGTTAGAATGTGAGCTCTTGACCATATTTCTGGCCTTTAGAAACCACTCTTCTATATACTATAGGCAAAAAAAAAACTTGGGATATTTATGCAGTTTGCAGCTACTAGAAGTCATTGTACAATTAACGCCTAATGGAGTTGGAGAGCAGTGGTCAGAAACAAATGAGGCAGAAACCTCTATCAGCATTCAAAATGTGGATGAGCAGACAAGTAAGTCTCACAGGTTAGGAGCAAGCGAGAGGCCCAGAATCCAGGGAGGAGTCAATAAACATTTAAGCATTTAGTACATCTCAGACATTGTGCTTTTAATGTATTAATTGTATATTTTTAAAAATTTAAATTATTTGTATTTATCATGGTTCCTTATTAGCCTATAAATTCCATGAAAGATACAGGACTATCTCTTACCTAAACTTTGTGTCTCCTTTAGGATATAGCCTAGAGTTCTATACATACAAGGAGCCTGATAAATGTTTGCTGAATGAAGGAATGAATAAAACTCTTATCCAGGCTTCCTTACTATTTCCTCATCTGATTGAATTTTATAATAATAACTAAAACTGATATAATGTGTACTATATACTAGGCAACATGTTACAATTATTATTTCATTTGGGCCTCACAACAGCACTGGGAGGTAGGTGATATTATTATTTGTACTTTACAAATGAGAAAACTGAGGCAAACAGAAGTTGAGTGACTTGCCCAGGGTCACACAGCTAGATTTGAAGTCAGATATTCCTGACTTCAGGCCTGTGGCTCTATCCACTGTGCTGCTAGCTATCCCTGGTAGAATTTGTCTAGCAGAAATATCCTTGGAGAAGACAGGTCATTATCTCAATTTGTCTCTTTACTTTGTGTGTGCACACATAACTGTGTAGCACAATGTAAGGCTATAATTTGGTCTACAAAATTATTTATAAGTAGGGGCCTGGTGAAGATATATCTTGTTTCTGGAAACCACAGCTCTTCTTAAATATGACCCAAGATAAAAGGAAGTAATGGACTTGATAGCCACATGGTAGCAACATTGCTTTTTCCCATTATGTCATGGCTCATGATTGACAGTTGACTTAAGAAAAACACAAACTGGAATTTTCAAGTTATTTTAGCACAGTTAATGGTCATAGCCCTGTTGAAAACTCTGTGCCCTACAATTTCCAGTATCATAAGCCTCAAATGGGAAGGTACAACTAGAATTCTGAGTGTTTTTCCACTGTAACATTTCTATATCATTTCACATTTACTAATAATCTCAAAGAATCAGTCACTCACACCTACTCTCTCTGTGTCTTAAGAAACCATTTGGTAACTCTTTGAAACAAGGGAAAAAATTCAGGAGAAAATGGTCCTCTTTAAAAGTGGTAGAATAGAGAAATGCAAGCCACAATTCATAAGAAAAGAATGCCAAGATTGTAAGGAGGTGGGGGGAGGGGAGAAATTTAAAATTCATTATGTTTTCTCAAATCTTTTTCCTGCCAACATGGGCAGCTGTTGGCAAAAATGTTCTCATTAACCTGTATGTCTTCATTCTTTTCCATTTTCATTCTTATTACTTTCTCATCTCTCTTTTCAGTCCACACAAAATTCCACAGAGACAAGTACAGAGTTCTTTCTTATACCCAACAATCTTGAAGTTTCAACAAGGGAGAAAAATGCCATTCAAAAACGCATTTCATATGTATATAGTTTAAAGTAAAATAATTAGAATCAGTAAAACAATGGTTATGGCCACCCAACGCCACCACCATGCTCCAGCTCATTTTTAAGTGGAGCAGAGACACACCTGTATCTCTGTAGTAGACTTCTGGAAGGAACAATGGATTTGGAAGGAGAGGAGCTGGGTTCAAGGCCCAGCTCTGACATCTAATATAATCCTGGGCAAGTCATTTAACCTAGTTAATTTAATACCATTTTCTGTACCTCCCTTCTGTCTAACATAGCTAATACTAGTTTTACTATTTATGTAAAAATTTTTTACAAGGACCTGATGAAATATTATATAGGAATAGGGATCAGATTTATGATTTCATTGGCATAAGAAAACCATGGTGGAGAAAACCTTCTTTACCAATGCAGGTCAGGACCTTCTCTGAAACTTATTGGGTTTGAAGAATATCTGAGAATACAAAAAAGTTAAATGAATTGTCCAGGATCATAGCATTGGTATGTGACAAGGTTGGGGCTTGAGCACAGGTCTTTTTTGCTTTTAGTTCATCTCTCCCTCTATTATGTCAAGCATCCTCTCAAATTAAAGTATAATGTACCTTACGACCATCAAGAAATACATAAATGTCAACTGTTGCTAAATGCTTTATACAATCTCTATTTTCAACTTCAACCTTTCACAAGACCTCTTGTATTATATCTTCAACTGTGTTCAATACATGTACATCTGGATGAGCTACCATTACCTTAAATATGTCTATTCCAAGTAGATCCCTCTGCTATTTCCCTATGTCTGTTAATGGTATCATCATTTCTATATTTCATAAGAATAAAGCCTTAGGACATCATCTTCTACTCTTGCTCTTTCATTCTTTAGGTCCAATTGCTCACCAAGTCTTGACATGCCCTGTTGATGGTTGGTCATAAAGGAAACATTATTAGCAAACTTATATATGCTCCTACTGTCTTTATTATTAGGTCATTATCACTAAGCCAAAAAAAAAGCATTTTTGGAAATTAATCTTATCTCAAGTACTGTTTGAAACATAAGGATCATTAACTGTGATAAAAGAGATAGATGAACCATCATATTCCTGTGATAAAGGTCAAAAATAAAGATATAACATTTTTTTTGTTATATTTAGAACATATGCAACTCCTAGATTACCTCACGATTCAGTTCTTACCAGAGTGCCTGGTACATAGTAGGTGTTTAATAAATGGTTGTTGTCTAACAAAAGCTTACTGACTTACGAAAGCAAAGATCTAATTTCTTTGCATCTCACACTCAACATTTACAAAGCAGAAATCGTTATATTTCCATCCAAAACAATCCTTCAAGACTTCTTTATTTGTTTTGATCATCATTCTTGAAATCATCCATTTCATAACTTGAAAGTCATTCTTGACTCCTCACCCCACAGATTCAACTACCTGCCAAATTTTGTCATTTCTATCTCTACATCTTTTGAATTGGTCTCTTTTTCTCAATGTGCAGTGTTAACACCCTAATTCATGTCCCTGTTATCTCTCATCTGGACTATGAATTGGCCTCGTTACCTCTTGTGTCTCTGTAACCCAATCTATTCTCCACAAAACTGCCAAAGTGCTTTTCTTAAGGTGTGTTTCTGGTCATTACTCAATAAACTCACATGATCCCAGTTACCTCTAGGTTTACATATGAAAAGTCCTTTGTTTGGTACATAAAGCCTTTTGTAGACTGATCCTAATCTAATTTCACATTACAGGCATACCTCAGACATATTGAGGGTTCAGTTCCAGACTACCATAATAAAGCACGTATCACAATAAAGAAAGTCACAAATTTTCTGGTTTCCCAGTGCATATAAAAGTTATGTTTGTACACTATGCTATAGCTTATTAGAAATAGCATTATGTCTAATGAAACAATGTACACACTTAAATTAAAAATGCTTTATTGCTAAAAAAATGTTAACCATCATCCGAGTCTTCAGCAGTGAGTAAGCTTTTTGCTGGTGGAGGTTCTTGCCAGGATATTGATGGCTACTGAATTTTCAGGGTAGTTGTGGGATGGGTGTGGCAATTTCTTAAAACAAGATAACAGTGAAGCTGACTGTAATGAAGCTGGCTCCTTTCTTTCCTTTGACACTCCCAAAACTCTGGTACAGCAACTCATCACCTCATACCTGGACTACTGCAGTAGCCAGATGATGGGTCTGCATGCCTTATCTCTCCCCTGACTCCAATCCATCCTTCATTCAGCCCCCAAAGCCATGTAGAGAGGTCGAGGTCAGCCACTGCATGCTGGACCACTCTGATTCTACAGAGCTCTACACCTCACTTAAATCCAATTCACTGGCAAGTCAAGACATCATCCTCCTGATTTCATTGGTCCTCTTCAAGAATGAAAAACAAACAACATCATTTTCCTAAAGTGGAGATCTAATCATGCTAGCCTCTACTCAATAGACTCCAGTGCCTTTCTGTCACCTTTAGGCTTAAATATAAAATCCTCTGGCATTCAAAGCCCAGTATAACTTAGTCTCCTTCTACTTTCCCAGTCTTCTTAAACCTTGGTCCCCAACATATATTCTTTCGTCCAATGACACTTGTTTTCTTGCTGTTCCACAGACAAAACACTCCATCTCTCCTTTTACTTTGGTTCTCCCCCTTACCTGGAATGCTCTCCCTCCTCATCTCTGCCTACTGGCCTCCCTGGATTGTTTCAAGTCCAATCAAAATTCCATCTTCTGTAGGAAACCTGGCACAAGCCCTCTGAATTCTAGTCTAGGATCTTCCTTCTGTTGCTTCTTTTGTGTTCATCCTCTGTGCAGCTTGTTTGTATATATTTGTTGTCTCCTTCATTAGGCTGTGAAATCCTTGAGGGCTGGGACTCTCTTTTGCCTCATATTGTATCCTCAGAGCTTAGCACAGTACTTGAAAAATAGTAGACACAATAAAAGTTTATTGAATGATTGATTCTATAGGCTAGCCAAATAGTCCTTTTTACTGTTACTTTTACTCCACACTCCAGCTCCCACCTGAGCCTTTTCACTGGTTGTCTCTTATAACTTGAAAGTTTCCTCCTCTCCTTTGCCTCTTAGAATTCCTAGTTGTCTTCAAGACTAAGTTCTAGTACTACTATGGCCATGAAAGCCTTTTTTGATCTACCCTTAATATTCCTCCACAATTCTCCCTTCCCCTGTAAAAATAAAAAACAAAACAAAACAAAGGCAAGAGTCTTGTATTTATTCTCTATGTTTCATACCTATACATGCACCTATTTTGTACATGTATACACACACAGACACACACACATACACATAAGTTCTCTTGAAATACAATGTAAGCAACCTGAGGACAGGGGCTGTTTCACTTTTGTCTTTGTATCTCCTCTACACAGCACACCATTTAACAAATGCTTCTTGATTCTCTGGATAAGGAACTTTTTCTCAGAAATACTGGAGTAGTACAGTAAATATTTTTGCAGAGGCAATAATACTATCTCTCTGTATTTTAATAAAGATTTGTTTAATTTCCTCTTCTCTCCAAATACATTGAATTCAAAGCCCCTAAGTTCAAATGATCAGAAGTCATTATTTTTGAACATTGGAGTTTTATAACTTTGTTTCTTTTGTTATGACCAGTGCTTTGGATTGTTAAAAATAAATGTTACAACTGAATAGGAAAGCCATTCTTTTTTTTTTTCACTAACTTGATTGTTTAGATTCCTATTCCATCCCTTTTTCCAGGTCAGATAAACTGGCCCTTTGCTATAATCTTTCCTTGTAAAGAGAATGGTGTAATGCGGCATTTCCCTTGAATTTTCCAAATTAATTACATCCTCCCATGGACACACAAGTTTAATTCTGTAGAATTTCCACTCTCCAAGCATTACATTCATTCTAGCATCTCACACACTAGAGAAGTAGTGTGGGATTGGATAAAGACATTTCGTTTCCAAGAATAAGATGGAAACGATCAAGTTCAACATTCGTTAAGTGACTATTCCACACAAGCCACAGTGTTCTGTATGCAAGGTGCATCTCTCAATGGCCTGATCTCTTTCCAGCCTCAGAAGAGGGAATGCAGTTGGTTGCCTTTGGGCACATTTAGTGCTCTGACCTCTATTATTTCATCTGCAGGGTTGTGACCTCATAGCTTCCATGAAAGCTACATTTCTGAAGCCTTTGATCCCAAATGACACCTGAAAAATAATTTTGTGGAGAGGTGCTATTTCTTTTTGAGACTGAACTGTTTTGCTTCTGCAATCTAAGTTGAATACAATGTCACATCGAACAAAGGTTTTGCATCAGCAGCACAATGCGCTGAAATTTTCCACTCTGTGAAAGGGTAATATTTAAATCTCAGCAAGACCCGTATGATTTATAATGCAATCCCACATCATTTTTCTAGTTTATGACACATTTTCACCCATATTCCTAAGTTCTCCAATTAAGGAGCCTTCAAAATAAAAACTTAAAATAAACAAAAAAGCAAAGTATCTCTTAATTTCACTTTATAGCATCAAAAATAGCAATTCTGAATCTGGCAAGCATACACCCAATCCTCCATATACAACTTGCTTTAACACTCCGTTTTTCAGATGGTTTAAATTAGGGCTATTTCTAGTGGACTGGGATGGGAAGGAGGAAAAGGGCTGTCTTACCAGAGAAAAATGTGAAAACAGCAACCCTTTGAATGCTTTGCATGACGTAGCATGGGAAATGAGAACAGCTGCTTCAGGGGTATTTCGCATGCCAACAGAACAGTTGGGAAAGCAATGAAAGAGCCAACCAGGGACAATAAATGCATGAGGAAGAGAGAAAACACTGCAGCAAAGGAAGGATAAAGGCAGTGTGGGGGCCGAAGTCAAAAGAATGTGGGAGCAAGACAGATGAAAGGGACATAGCAGTCCTACAAAGTGTTTCAAAATTAAGGGAAAGACAAGGAAAGTTTCAAGGGATTTAAATGTCTAAACATCAAGTAATGATTTCTCAAAAAGAAATAAGGAAAACCCAGGAGGCTGAAAATAAAGACGTTTCTGACTAAAAGCTAACCAATCAATGACCTCCCACCCCTTTCTGATACAAAGAGAAGCTTCTCTTAAGTATTCTTAAAAATTAAATTCTTAAGTATTAAAAAAATACACATACTATATACATAGAACAAAGTAGACTGTAAGTATGGAAAACACTTGGAAGCAAGTGTTTGGAAGGCTTCTCAGTGAGGCTTAGTAACTAGTATATTTCTTTTCATAGAGGAGGTAATGAACATTCACTTAATAGATTGGTTTAGGAAATTTATTGTAATTACTTTCAGTCAGATTATTTTAGGGCACCTGGCATGCTGGACATAAGACCTTGACCCCTTCCTGCTACCTTAAAGTTGCCTAATTAGGATATCAGGACCTGAGCCCCCTACTCCCTTATCATCAAACAAGATGCCCTTCCAACCTTGCCTCATAGAGGCTGACTTGGTATCAGGTCTTGTCACTCTCTGCCCCTTTCAGTTTCCTCTTGTCTTCTGTAAAAGTGTAAGCTCCCTGAGGACAAAGACTGGTTTTATTTCTGTTTATATATGTACTTTCAGCACTTAGTGCAGTGCCTGGCACAAAAAAATAATACTTATTGACTGACTAAGGACCTCACAGAAATCTCTCTCAATATGCTGAACCTCTGGAATATGTGTGTTCACAAAATAGATGTATGTTTTTAATATATTTGCATATTCATGTATTCATAATACATGCATATTCTCATAATACTCACACATTTTTATAAGCCTTTATTTGTAAATCCTTGAAAATAAAGATCTGAAACTCCAAGCAAATAAATCTAACTCCCAAAATTCTTCTTAGACTACCTAGGGAATAATGACTGGAAGCGTCAACCCTGTGTTCCAAGGGGAAGAGGGACTCTTTGTTTCTTCGGCTCACAGATTGGGACTGGGAAGCTTGTCCTGAACCTCATGTCCTTAGGTACTTGTTCCCCCAACCTCATAAGTAAAACCAGATAGTTATTAATCTCTGTGAGATTTGCAGTCTTCTGACAACTAAAACTTTGTGATAGCTGCAAGCACAGTTTTATTTTAATTTATCCCTTATTCTTCATAGTTGTATCCTTTACACTTATAGGCCGAGTCATAAGATTTACAGTTAAAGTTTAGATCATCTGGCCCAAATTATTCATTTTACAGTAATAGTAATAGAGATGGCATTTGAACCAGATCCTTTAACTCCAAATGCCATGCTCATCCACCCTTGTCTGTTCATGACCATTCTTTTCTTACATTTATTTTACCATGGACTCATCTCTTCCTTGCCAGGCGTTAGCTTCTTTCTGAGGTTGATCTTGAAAACTCACTTTGGGGTGAGGACAGTGTCCAACTGTAGTACCCTGGGGCACACTCCTTTCCCTTGCATTAACCAGACAACTTTAGCACTGTCCTTTTGAAATGCTATAAAATTAGCTATAAAAACAATGAGAAGCGAACTGTGCAAATAAATGTACTTAGGCTGAACAATGTATCTATTGCTCTGGAAAGTGAAACGGGAGATTGTCACTGAAATTAGTGAAAAATAATCTTAGTAGCTAAGGCTGAAATGGTTCTGGGAGTTAGGATTTATACTCTCCTTCAAAATTTGAAGACAGAAGGGCATATTCTTTCACAAACAATGACAAGGTTATTTAAATAGCTGTTTTTGATATTTTTCTCAAATTTGTTTTTGCTCTTCCCTTAATGGGTCATCCTATGCCCAACATAAACAAATCTTTATTTGACCTATTTTCTGTAAGACATACAGATCTCTTTCTTTACTACAAATTTTTTCCATTGACCTTATCTTCATGTATTAAAAAAAAGAAACAAAAAAATATTAAGAAACTCCTGGCAAGGACTTTACTACATTTGGTGGCACAGTAGTTTTTTTTCAATGGGCTCTACCCATATTAAAGGTGTATTCATTTATAGCAGTCCCTTTTCTGCATTTAGCTGTCATTTTCTTGGGCACATGGTTTTAACTGTGGAATAATCTAATCACTGATAGAATATTGGAATTGAAATGAGGCTTTCTTTCAAGGAGAAGTTTGGGGTCATTAAAAACACTTGGCTAAATTTCCTAAAGGCAAAACCTGACTGCTCTCTTCCTCCTGTTCAGTTCTGGCCCCAACTCACTGTTCATTTGCAGTTTATTTATTTCCTAGTAGGTTGCACTCCTTAGACTGGAGTCTAAGAAAGTGCCCCCAAGAAAGCTCATCATGAAACTCACCATCCTGCAAGGTTCCATCAGTTTTGGTACTCACTCCTTATTGGTACCATCATTATCCTCTGCCTCTCTGATTGGAGAGCTGGAAGGTAGAGCAAAGAACTCCTCCCAAAGCTTCCATTTGAAGAAGCCTTTGTAGACCAGCCAACTCTTCACTTCTCACCAGCTTGCACTATTGGAACTGGACTCCACCGTGCCTCTAAACTGGGTAACTTCTGCTCTCCTCTTCTTTTCAGTTTCCTTCTGTGTTTTGTATTCTATCATTAGAATATAAACTTCTTGAGGGCATGCATCATCTTTCTTTTCTCCAGCATTTAGCACAGTTCCTGGCATGTAGTAGATGACTGATACATGCTTACTGACTAATTGACAGACTGACTGACAGATATATGAAGTAGATTGGCACAGTGAATAGAACATTGGACTTTGAGTCAGAAAGACCGGAGTTCAAATCTCACCTTAGGCATTTACTAGTTGTGTGACTGGGCAATTCACTTAATTTTTCAGTTGCCTCATCTGTAAAGTGAAGATATATAACCCCTGTCTCACAGAGTTGTTATGTAGATGAAAGTAGAAAGCATACTTGAAGCATTTTATAAATCTTAAAGGGTCTTGGAATGTTTGCTATTGTTGCTGTCATTGATAGATGAATTCTATAAGTTGTCCATCTAAGTGCATGTCATTGTCTAGAGTCCCTAGACAACAGGCATTATTCATTTACTTGGTTTTCCCTGAGTGAATGGTTAGGACAAACTCTTTTGAGTGCCTATAAATCTCTACCAGGAGGTTCTGCAATGTTGGAGCTTGATATATGTGGAATAGCTGTAAGTTACAGAATATGAGTCTTTAAAGATTTCAAAATGAGTATCAGTGATAAACCATGACAGCTCATGGGCTCAAATGGCATCATCATGATAAAGAAAGAAAGGTCCCTATAGGTGGGGTAGACTTCCTAGGGTGAATTTTTGAGAGGACATGGAAAAGGGTTCAAAATGATGGACAGGTATGTTTGGAACCTTTCTTGTTGAAATTGATGAGATCACAGATCTGTTTGAGTAATGAGTATAATCTAATTACTGGGTTGGTCACAAGGTGATGACTTTTTTTTTGGCCACAACATATTTGGACGCTGTCTATAAAATCCTAGAGGAATTATGATCTGAATTAGTGGAAGGCAAACCACACTGATGAAATTTCACATGCTTAAAATACTGAACTAAAATTAAAATCTAACCTGAGGAAAACCTTTATTGCAGTGGCTAGGTCCTTTATAAAAATTCAGACAAGATGGACTATACTAGAGTAGGGCATATTCGTAATCA
The DNA here is from genome assembly GCA_028646575.1 of Pseudocheirus occidentalis. Taxonomy (NCBI): domain Eukaryota; kingdom Metazoa; phylum Chordata; class Mammalia; order Diprotodontia; family Pseudocheiridae; genus Pseudocheirus; species Pseudocheirus occidentalis. The sequence continues at coordinate 14,786 of JAQQSW010001514.1, forward strand.
TGTCTATTAAAGTCCATCCCAATATAAATAATAATGATAAATTGTCATAAATGTATTCTATTAGATTTAATGTAGATAAACAGCCTAAGGTTCATCATTTTTTTCTTGAACTTTTTAGCTCATGTCTTATATAGCAACAGAATTATTTTTTAAGGTCTGTGCCAAAAGAATGCCAAAGGTCACCCTGAGAAGGAACCAGTAGCTCACGCCATCAAAAGCAAAAAGGTGAAGGAAGTGAAACTAACAAATGACCTCTGTCGATCTTCCTCAGTCAGTTTTAGGGTCATGTTTCCTATAGAGTTCTGCAAAATACAAGTTTCTTAAAGGGAAAAAAAGGCAGATTCAAATTCTATCAAGCTCTGTCAACAAACTGACATATTTAAATGATCAAATTCTGCTTTTAGTCAATAAACTAAATAATAATGTTCAAGTAACTTTTTCTAATGCAAAAATGAAAACCTATCATACGCTAATAATCACAAACTGCTTGGGATAAATGGTCTTTCTTTTTTTCTTTGAAAAATGAAGCCATTTAAAACTTTAAATGGATAAATATAACCCACAGTCATCTTACAAATCTTACTATAATGAGTGCTGAGACAGATTTATTTTCTAGGTGACTGCATAAATATTACTGAAATCTTTGGGAATTTGCAAAATTTAGCCTTGAAATAAATGTTACACTAGTATAACTTTTTCTTGCTTTCTACCATTGGAAGACAGAGGCTTAAGGTGGAACAACTGGAAGTTGACTGGCTCACCTCTAAAGGTAGACCAGGGCTGTCCCAATTAGTATCCCTGTAAGTAGGAAAGGGAAGAGAAAGGAAAGGGAATAAGCATTTATTAAATGCCTACTATTTGCTAGGCACTAAGCTAAGTGCTTTAAAAATACCTCACATGATTCTCAGTGCAATTCTGTTGTGACCTTTCTTTTTCATGAGGATGCCAGTTGAACCCATGAGTTATTTATGGTTCATCACTGATAATCTTTTTAAAATTTTTGAAGACTAATATTATGTGACATACAGTCATACCATATATGAAATATGAATATATGTACATGTATATGTATACACATATGTGTGTATGTATGCATTCCAGACATTGTAGAACCTCCTAGATGAGAACTGTTGTAAGGATCACCATTGAGGAGGTAGATCACCATTGAGGAGGTAGATCACCATTGAGGAGGTAGATCACCATTGAGGAGGTAGATCACCATTGAGGAGGTATTATTATTCCCCATTTTATGGTTGAGGAGACTGAGACAGACAAAGTTTAGTCACCCAGGATCACACAGAAAGTATCTGAGGCTGAATTTGAACTTGGGTCTTACTCTCCATTAAGCATTAGGTCATCCAGAGATTTTCCTCTTTGGGATCATCTCCCTCAGTGGTTGGTCCTTGGTTGTTGTTTCCGGGACACCAAGGTTATATCCTGTCTGTGAAATTCTTGTCTTCTTACTGAACTTCACCTGCCCTGAATTTTGTGATGGCAAGGATAGATACTCTACTCTTTTCAAGCTGATAAGGCTTTCTAATATGCCTGCATTTTTTCCTTTTTTTGGAGGGCAGGGCAATTGGGGTTAAGTGACTTGCCCAAGGTCACACAGCTAATAAGTGTTAAGTATCTGAGGTTGGATTTGAACTCAGTTCCTCCTGACTCTAGGGCCAGTGCTCTCTTCACTATATCACCTAGTCACCCCAATGCCTACATTTTTTTTACCTGAGTAATATAAATGAGTGTAACAATAGACTTCTGAAAATGTCTTTTGTGCCTCTCTAATACTGGCAATGTCAGACTTTAGAAAAAAGGAGGGAAGTACTATAGAAGGAGGATAGGAGATTTTTATAAAAAAAATTTGGGTTTCTCCTTAGTTTACTCCATAATAATAACTCACGTTGAAATAGCACTCTAAATATACAAAATGCTTCTTAAGACCTCTGCCACGTTAGCAAAACTGTTATTATTATTATTCTCATTTTAGGGGTAAGGAAACTGAGACTTGCAGATTATACGTAACTTGCCTAAATTCACACAGAACCTCTGGACTCAAATCTAGTCTCCTGACTTTCAGTCCAATATTCTGTCCACTATTCCATGATACCACATACAAAATTGACCTTAGGAACCAGAGATAGATGTGTGACTTTGGAGTGAGGCATTGGCTAACATAGTTAATGATACTGTAGACATTCCGAACATCGTAGGGCAATAGAACAAGAGAATCAACATGGGATACTGTGAAGGTACAATTGACTGAACTTGACAATTATTTGAATGTGGTGAAGTAAGAGGAGGAAACAAAGACAATTCCAAGGTTCCTTCCAGCATTAAATCTAATATCATGATCCTGTTATTACAGAGTAAAGGCAAATGCTTCATGGAAATAGCTGGGCATGAGTGTGGTTGACTGGGATGTCAAGTACAGTCAGAACAGGAGGATGATCTGAAAAAATATGGAAGGTTCCAGGAACAAAGGTCATGGTGAGGACAAAGAATTGGTTGGGTACAGATCAGGTGTGAGCAAGAGGGAAGGAGAGGTGATTGTGGCCAGAGAGGAGAATTTCAATTTGATCTACAGTGTTAGGAGAATTATAAAAGTTATAGTGCCTTGGAAGTAAGAAAGGCAATGACAAAGTCATAAGCAGAAAAAGCAATGTTTTGTAAAGTCTAATCCATAATTCATGACACTTTCTCTCTTAATCTATTGTAAGAAATTTCACAACTGGTAATACCTTCATTTTACTGAGATTTTTAAAGTGATTGTTTCCTTCCAAAAGTTTCTGCAGATTATGAAGCATGTGGTCTTTACATGGAGGAACACATGTAACTCCTGCTGAACACAGATGTAGTAGCGTAAAGCCAATCAGCAGTAGATTCCTGAGAGAATGCTACTGTGAACAGCCTTTAAGATTTGAATTACACAGTATTAGTGAACACTCTGTTTATTCCATTACAAAATCAGATTCAGTACAATGTTCACAGTATCAACAATT
>JAQQSW010001515.1:0-17782 GCA_028646575.1 Pseudocheirus occidentalis
GCCTTCGGGGTGAGACACATTGGCTCGCTATGGTGACGGCATGGCCAGGGGAGGGGCCCTAAGGGTCCCTGGAGAAAGGACTTAAAGAGAGGCTACTTGGAGGCAGGGCAGGTTGGTGGATCCAGGCCAGTCCAGTCCAGCCAGGCCAGTCCAGTCCAGTCCAGCCACACTAAGACAGAGGATGAACTCTCAATAAAAGCTAGAAGCAAGTCCTGTGTCCTGAGTTTCTCTGTGCAGCTGTTTCTCCCGGAGTGGACGGGAGCTGGGGACGCCCAAGGCCTGTTGAGGTGGGTATAGGTAAGCCCTATACATCCTGACCCAAAAAGACAACCCTCACCTGAATAAAAAACCAGTAACACCACTCATTATGTATTCTAAGCTTTGCCTTCCCTGCTCTCTCATATCTACCTACCAGCACAGTGATCAGTGTCTTGCATGTAGTAATAAGTCAGTAAACAATAAATATTTGTTGAATCAATTGGATTAAATTGATTTTAGCAGCCTTCATTTTGACAATGGTAAACAAGTGTTTAAAATTAACCGGAGTTCTAAAAAATTACAACATTTGGTAATACTTAAAATATTTATTAGTATGAATCAGTTTAAAAACAAAATAACAGGTAAAGTTTTGTTGCTGTTGTTGGAATTTGGTGATTTTTGTAAGGAGAGGTTGGAAATGCATTACTGTTTAATGAAAGGGAGAAAAGTTCTGACAATGTAAAAGTATCTCCCTTATGCAGGAACTGGGTCCAGCCCAGTCAAAGCCCTTTGCAAAAACACAAGAGAGAAAGCAATATGCACAGCAAAACATAATGCTGACATTGGAACACTGGGTCTGGTTTAAAAGACAGTTAAAATAGTAAACATATATCACTGATATACTTCATCTATCTGTATACAGGTCAGAGCTTTCTAACCTAATGCTCAACTTGCCCTGCTCCTTGGGTAGCAACATAAAGTGGAGAATCTACCAACAGATATTTGTTTTCAGCTATCACATGTTATAGTGCTATGTCTGGAGGAAGCATTTCACACTTATGTCCCCAGCACTTAGCACAGTCCCAGGCACATATTAGGCTCTTAATAAATGCTAGTTGACTAATACTTGGGCATATTCCATACAGGGAAGAATGAGATTGATTCTCTTTGGGGCACGACTTCAGTACCTAGTGACTATGAGAGAATGCCTGATTTGGTGCCCTCAAAATCTTGCGGCCTGAATGGAAAATGCATACTTAGTATCATTAATGTGCTATTTTAAAGTTTAAAAAATGGCAAGTCAGCAAGGTATCTATCAATGTCTTGCATGTTGCTACTTTCTATCTTTGGCCTTTCTGTTCTTAAATGTGAAATGGGCACTATAAAAATTCATATTTACAATATACAATAGATATCTGTAAGCCAGACTCAGCCAATGAAAAGTATAACATGTTAGTTTAACAAATGTAAAATTATATTTATATATGTATATATGTACATGAGAAGAGATAGAGAAGGGGCAGAGAGAGAAAAAATAGGAGAATGGAAGGAAGGAGAAAGGGAAGAAGAGAGGGAAGAAAAGGGAAGGAAATAAGGAAAAAAGGGAGGGAGGGAAGGAGAGAAGTTTGAGGAATGATTAAAATGGTGTTATGGCACCTCTAATGCTCTGGCCAGAGTTTGGAGGCATTGTTCTATAAAGTCACCTTGTAATATACTGTTTATGTGTTAACTCAGGCTACCCTGATCTTTTTTTAATGGCTCTCATAAAAAATCCTGATTCTTCAAAAGAGTGTACGTACTTTCCTGAGAAGGCTCAACAGATATGTGTTTGCTCAGCCATACTCTTATCAGCTACTTCTTGATTTTTTAAAGTGATGATTAAGGCTTTTCTCCCTCCAAACTGCTTCTGATAGAAAGAAACAGTATCAGAGAGGTAAAGATAATCACTTTGAAACCTATTCCCTTCTGAAGAGAGCCCTGTTTCCATTAACTTGGGGGGGGGGGAGGAAAGGGGTATTCATGTTCTGTCATCAGAATTAGCCTCCTTTATGTTAGAATTTGTCCAGTGTAATTCCCTAGCTATGTGACAGATTATGATTCCTTACTTTCTCTACTCTAGTCCCTGCATAGTTCAGACACTAACTCAATTTCTGTGTTGAAAGAGGTAAGGCTCAACATAGATCTGCATGTCACCAAGAAAGAACTGACTTTAATTTCTAGTTTCAAACTATTTACTTCTAGAAGGATGTGCAGATCTATGTCAGGCCTACAAGCAATTCAGTGCAGACTGTGGACTATGGAAAATGTAGGAAATCCTATAAAGTCTTTTTCCAAACAGCCAGAATCCCTTGTTACTATTTATGATGGAACCGCTTCTGTCTGAAATAACTGAGACTCAAATCTGTATCCAGACAGGTAGAATGGATGTAGCCCTTTCCAGATACCAAGATTCAAGAACTAACAAACCAGCTCTACCAATTCCAGAAATGTAATTGGAGAATCAAACTGGCTATGTGCACGGTAAAAAAACAACAACAAAAAACCCAAACATTTTTATTTGTAATCTGCCACTTGTAATCTTGTTGTAATTCATAATATTTTGTATTTTGTTATCTTTTTATATGCAAAAATCTTTTTTTTATTTCAAAAGATCTTTATCATTAGCTTGGCTTTGTATACCCCTTGATTGTTGTTCCATGTACAGCCATTTTTTCATCACAAAAGAGGGATAGTAGTAACATCCATGTTAGATGGATGTGACATCCTCAGTAAATGCTTCTTTGGGCCATTGACATAACTCATTTCATCTGCCCAGGAATAAAACGATCAGACTGTAACAGGGATTAAACAATCATGGGGATGGTAATATGTTTGTTCCCTAAGACTTAAAAACTCCAGGTGTTTAGTCAAGATTCAGTTTCTCTCCTAGCTCTGAAATGAACTACATGATCTTGGACAAACCATTGACCCTTTTTTGAGCCTTTGCTTCTTCCTTTCCAAAACAAAGTGGTTCAAGTACATATTCCCTAAGGTCCCTTCCATTCTCTAGTTCTGTGAGTGACACGATTATTTCCTAGACCATAATTAAGGTGCTTATTATGTAAGAGTAAAAACAGGATTCATTTTCTCTTGACTTCACACTGCCTGACTAAATATTTTGGGAAGGGTATGATTTCTTCTCACAGTATGGTAAAAAGACAACTGGACTTAAAGGTTTAAAAGGCTTAGGTTCAAAGCCCACCTCTCCTACTTACTACCTATGTGACCTTGGGCGAATTATTTAATTTGATCTCATTTTTCTCACCCAAAAAATGAGAGGTGTTTGTCTCAATGACCTCTAAGGTCCCATCCAACTTTAATCGCTATCTCCAACCAAGGGTACTGTATCTGAGAGGTTCTAAAAGTCCTGTCCCAATATGAGCCTTGGTTAGAGGTCAACCACTGTTTGATCCTAGACTGGTAAGAAACTTGGAATGTAAAAAAGATTTGAACTTAAGGGAAAACTAGCTTTTCTCCTTATCTTTCTCAGCCTTCACTTCTTCCATCTCCTGGATCCAAGTACTCTTCAAAACTGAATAGATGAAAGATATTCAAATCCTTTTATATTACAGAAGAAGCCAAGGAACCTGGATCAGGAAGGCCGTACCAAGGCCTATCCTTTGTGCAGATATGATGGAGTACTGCCATCACAGAGTGTAATTCACAGGATATCTTTTTTTAATGCCTTTTTTGTCTAGTAGCATTAAAGTGTCTAAAAGCCTAAGGCATCTGCCACTCACTCTGGCTAATTGTTCAATAACCTAACCAATCCATTATCAGAACCTTATCCTATAGTTTAGTCTGCAGATTCTTTTACTTCAGTTTTCAGCCTTGATTAAGAAACCATGACAGATTCTATTAGCAAGGAAATACTCTGTACATTGAGCTCCGTGCTCATCAGGACAACATGCAGTAGGTAGTACCTCTTTAAAAAAATGTCTCTACTAATAAAACTCTTCTATCTTAGTCTGCTCATATGCATTCTTACATAGAAATGCCTTCTGTCTCTTTTTCAGAAACAAGGCCTTCTCAACCTCTAAGTCATTTGCAGCAATTTTCTCAGGTTTGTCACTCTACATGCACCTGAAACTCAAAATGTGTGCAATGCTAAACACTGAAGGGAAAAAGCAGGATCTAAAAAAATTTCTCTACTTTTCTTCCTTCTTTCTTTTGTTCCATCCCCTTTCTTTTTCTTTCAAATAAATCTTCCCCTCTTCTTTTTTTCAGCAAATTGTTCGAACCTGTAGTTTGGGGAATAGTTGGATAATACTCTTCTGTTCTCTACAGAAGATGTGGGAAGTAGAGGCTAAATTCTATTTCTTTCCCTTAAAAAATTTTTTAGAGCAGATCTAAAATTTAAAAATAAAAAACAGGCTCAGTTCTAAAACCATATAAAGAGTTATCTCCTCACTAGCTAACTTTCGCAGGTGACTGATTAAGTCATCCACAAAGTCAATGGGCACTGAAAAGATTCCTGTAGTGTGACCAGGCCAACTAGGAAGTCAGAAACGAACACTCCACCTCAGAATCCCCCACACAAAGTCAACAATACATCCTCTTTCTTACAAAACTTAATTTTGGGGAGGGTTTAACAGAGAACTGGGTATATACTTGTCATCCACCCACTCCCTTCCTTCACCCACTCAGTAAAAAATCACTGTTTTAAGAAGAGTAAGAGAGAAAGGGAGGGGGAGGGGCAAGATGACTTTGGTATAGTCCAATCCATCAATATAAATAGTATGACTAAGGTTTTTTCAAGAATTTCTGCAAAATCCTTTCCCAAGGAAGCGTTGTGGATATGATACCTGCATATTTCTTATAATATAGAGCTGGGATTTTTTTTTAAACAAGGCACCAAGTCACCAAAAGTGGGAAGTCCTTCAGTCAGTGCACAAGAAAATGGGATTTGAATTCTTCAAGGACATTAGATGATATCATATAGGGTCAGCAACACCGCCTGCTTGCTTGTGGCATTTGCTTCCCAAGCTTGATTGCTCCATTGTTCCCATTTTCATGAGGATCCAGGGGTGGGATCTGACGACCTAGAACATAAAATAAAGTTAAGGCTGGGTTTTTAAATTTTTCTCCTGTCAGCATCCCTTAGCACAGATTCTTATAAAACCATCCTAAAGATCCTCTAGTAACCTTAATAGAGTGTTTATCTCTTTTCTACTTAGCTTCCCCTTCTCTTCTCCAATTTCATGCCACACACTTATCCTAACACCTGCTCATTTTTATTCTTTTCCTAGCTCTTCCCACCCTTCAGTCTAGTTCACTTTAAAAAATAGCTTAAGGATTCAAATGGACTATAATCTTTATTAGAAATTTTCAGAAGTATTCCTGATTGCTTTTTTCCTAAAAAAAATCAATTGGATATGTGTAGCATTTCAGTAACATTTATTAACTCCCAGTCCACCATTCCATTCCTTGAACGGCTATAAAACACAGAAATCATTTATTGCAAAACCACACAAGAGGACTCTTCAAATTCAGTTATATTTTCATTCCAAATGAAAGCATAGTTCTTGGTTTGCTTCATGATTTATTGTTTGAAGTATCCTAGCCTTTTATATGGAGTATAAAATAGTAATAATAATGAAAGAAATGTTATAAAAGCCAAAGTTTCCCTTCCATTTAAATCAGTGGCTCAAAGGGAGAGATTTTTATGATTTGCACTTTAGTGAATTAGTAGAGGAGAAGAAAGGTGTTCCTTAAAAAAATAATAAAACCCTTCCATAACTTAGTAGACCCATAAATATAGAAAAGACTAGCAGATTAGCACTTCCACAAAGTGAAGAAAGAAGAAATGATTGTGTTCCTGCCATGCTGCTGTCTTCTAAAGACCTGAGAGCCATTCTTTCACCTCCCTCAGTGATTTTAGGACTAGACTCACAGCATTCTCCATCCTGCTACCATCCTCTAAGATTACCAAATTCATTCTAATGGCCATTATCTTTCTTGATTTCAATGAGATTCATCCTACTTCAGTCACTCACAAGGGGAACCACACTTAGACCTCACCATCATTCAGAATCTTACCATTCCTAAGATCAAGAATGAAAAATTTTATGGGGTAGATAGGCGGCACAGTAAATACAGCAATGGCCCTGGAGTCAGAGAGAGCCAAATTCAAATCTGGCCTCAGACACCTAACACTAGCTATGTGACCTTGGGCAAGTAACTTAACCCCAACTGCCCTGCCTTCCCCCTTCCAAAAAAAAAAAAAAGAATGAAAAATTTTACACTCTGACTCTAATCCCCCATCTTCCCACCTTTCCCATGTCCAATCTTTCCTTCTCCCTTATCCACCATAGACCTACTCCACTCTCTCACTGGGATTTCTGCATAGTAGACAGAATAGGACGCTGGCGAATTTTGCTGGTAGGTTCAAAATTAGTTGAATGACCAAACAGTCATAAGATCACATATTCCAAATTGGAAGGGAGCTTAGAAACTGTCAGATCCATCCTTTATTGTATATTTCATTAAACAGTCCCAGAAAGGAAGTGAAATAACTTTGTCAAGGTTACATGCCAAAGTATCCAGGTACTGTGACTCAAAATCCCATGCCCTTTCTACTGTGAAAACACTGAAAAGGGAATAACTTCAATACATATGAAGTTATTACGCTTGGATTCTAAAAATCAACTAAATAAGTATAATGTGGGGGGCCATGTGGCCATACAGCAGTTTAACTAATAAGGTAGGTGGTACAGTAGATAAAGCACTGGGCCCAGGGTCATGAACACCAGAAATTAAATCTGGCCTCAGATGTGTGTGACCTTGGGAAAGTCACTAAATTCCAGACTGCCTCAGTTTCCTCAGCTGTAGAACAGGGTTAAATAGCACCTACCTTCCCAGTGTTGCTGTAAGGATCAAATTACATAATAACTGTGAAGCATTTAGCACAGTGCCTATCATATAATAAGTGTTATATAAATGTTAACTATTATTATTCTCTGGTGTTTTAGTCTAGAATTTTATTAAGGGTGCCAGATACTATGCTAAGTGCTGGGGATACAAACTGAGGCAAAAAACAATCCATGCCCTCAGGTAGTATGCCTTCTAATGGGAGAAACAACATATAGATAACTAGGGAAGTGCATGATATACACAGAGAAGATGGGAAGGTAATCTGATGAGAAAAGGCAGCTGGGGTGAACCAGGAATGTTCTATTGTAGAAGGGAAGGACTTGTGTCAACTTCCTTATAATTAGTCAGTGTTAAAAAGAGGATAATTTTTGGACTACTTGGAAACATTTTTAATTGTTTTAATTGTGAGCTTAATGTAAATCCTTTAGTGAAACCTCATCCTCCTGGTGGAGGACTTAATAATGGATTAATGCAAAATATAAGAAACTGGCTCTAATGTGTGGCCATGACAAATGACTAAGACTCCAATTGTAATTTTATAAGAATGATAAGGGTTCTGGAGTTGTTCCTTTTGTGAGTAAATAAATGAAAGAAGGCAGAAGGAAGAGAAGCGGGGATGCAGAGCTGAAGATGGATGACCCTACGTGACCAGATGACTTCCTCACATCCAGACAGCAGTGTGAAAAGAGACTTTTGGACTTTGAAAAGACAATTACTATTGTTTTCTTTTGAATCTCTGTATCTGTACTCATAAAGGGGACAGCCCGCTTGTATGTTGTCAATGTGATGGGGGCTGCAAGGGTAATTAGAATTAAGAAAAAGTGGGGAAACTTCAAAAGTATAAAAACAGAAAGTGGGGAGTTGTGAGGGATAATTTATAGTGAAGTTTCCCCATTCTGAAAAATAAAATCTACAATGGCTTCAGTATTCACTAGGCCTAGGTTTAGGTCACCTGACCTTCAAGTAACCTGGGGTTTAGAGCAATGGAGACCCTACCCCAGAGTCAACTCAGCACAAGATATGCCAAATAAGGTTAAGACTGCTTTCACTGGACACCCATGTGTTTCTGGGTCCTTTGTCTCAGAAAGATTCCCACGCTTTGGTGATGGGTTGTGCCCCCCCCCCACTCCCCTCCTCGGCCAATGAGAGTGAAGGCCAGTTTCAGGGTTGGGTTTACTATAAAAATATAAAAATAGTGGGTTGAATCCTGCCTGATGCTCTCCCCCTGCTGCCATGTGGGCAGTGGGGGAAGAGTCCTTTCTCATAAGAAAGAATAAAGACCTTTTCTGATCTTAAAAAAAAAAGAAGAAGAAGAAGAAGGGAAGGACTTGAGCAGAATCTCAAAGGAAACTGGGGAAACAAAGAGAAGGAAGGGAAAGGGGCAGAACATTTCCAGCATGGGGGACATGACTTAGCATGGAGATGGGGGATAGTATATATAATGTTGGAAGAATTCCAAATGGGCCTGCAGAGCTGAATCATAAGAATATATGGATGGGAATAAAGTATCAGAAGACTAGAAGTAGTAAGGGGTCAGGTTTTGAAGAGTTTTAAATGCCAAACATTGGACTTGATCGTAGAGGTAATATGGAACTGCTAGAGCTCACTGGAAAGGTGGTCAGATCTATGCTTTAGAAAAACCACCTTGTAGAAAAACCTAGGAAGACCTTTCTGAACTGATTCAAAGTGAAGAGAGCAGAACCAGATCATTGTACACAGTAACACAAATGTTGTCATTATGATCAACTCTGAAAGACTTAGTTACTATGATCAATAAAATGATCCAACATGATATCAAAGGACTCATGATGAAAAATGCTATCCAACTCAAAAGAGAGAACTGGTGAACTTTGAGTGCAAACTGAAATACAATTTTCTCACTTTTGAAATTTTACTTGCTTTTTTTGCAACATGTCTAATATGGAAATATGTTTTGCATGATTTCACATATATATTTGATATCATATTGCTTGCCTTCTCAGTGGAGGGAGGAGGAGAATTAGGAACTAAAAAAAAGAATGTTTAAAAAAAGAAATAAATTTTTAAAAGAAGAAGAAAATTCATCTTGGCAGCTAAGCAGTGAGAGATTGGAGTAGGGAAAGACTAGCAGCAGGGAATCCAGCTAGGAAGTGATTGTAATAGTCTAAGAGAGATGTGAACTAGGGTTACAACTCAGTGAGTAGAGAGAAGAAGACAGATGAGAGATGTTCTGAAGGTAGAATGAGGATTTGGAAAAAGGTTAGAAATGCAGAGTAATTGAGAGTGAGGAGTCAAGGATGACAATAAGGTTGCAGGTGTGGCCAACTGGGAGGATGGTGGTACCTGCTCTGCACAGTAATAGGGAAGTTCAGAAGAGGGGAGGGTTCAGAGGAAATGACAGTGAATTCTGTTTTAGACACATTAAATTTGAGACACCTATGGGACATCCAGTTCAAGATGTCTAAGAGTCATGTGGTAATAATGTAGGGCTGGAGCTCAGGGAAGAGACTAGGGCTGGGCACATAGAAGTGGAGATCATCTTCACAGAGAAGATAAATGAAACTATAGAGTTAGTGAGATCAATAAGTGAAAAATTATAGAGCAAAAAGAGAAGACCCAGAACACAGACCTGGGAGAATGCTCTTGGTTGGTAAGCATAATACAGATAATTAAAGAAAAGATAAATAAATAACTAGCAAAGGAAATTGAGAAGGAACAGTTAGAAAAAGAGGAGAGAACAATGTCATGAAAACCTAGAGAAAAAAAATATCCAGGAGGAGAAGGTGATCAACTGTGTCAAATACTGCAGAGAAATCAATAAGGATGACAAATGAGAAAAGGCCATTAGATTTGGCAATTAAACCATCATGACTAACTGCCATGAAAGCTACTGTGATGCTGGGGTAAGTTATAAGAGAGGCAAAGCATCCAGAAATAACAAGGCAATAGTCCCTCTCTACTCTGCCCTTGTCAGATCATATTTGGAATTTTATGTTCATACTACAGTGTAAGAGATTGAAAAACAGAAGTGTGCAGAGGAGGGCAACAAGAATTAGAAGGGGAAGGGATTAAACGTAGGGAGACTAACTAAGAGGCTATTACAATGGTCCAGGCAAGAGATGACAAGGGTCCAAACTATGTTAGAACCTATGGGAGTAGAAAAAATGGAAGGCACAAGAGAAATGTTATAAAAGTAGAACTGAAAAGACGCAACAACTGAGAGAATACAGGTTGAGGTGGGAAGTGTGATGAGATACAGAGGAGAGTGAAGGTTAATGCCAAGGTTGTGCACCTATATGACTGAAAATATGGTTGTATCCTCAACAGAAATGGTGAAGTCTAGAAGAAGGAGGAATCTGAAGGAAACAAATGTAATAAATGACATATAGGGGATATTGAAATGTCTATGGGACATACAGGTAGATATGACTGGCAGGCAGTTGGTGATATAAGAATGGAATTTAGGAGAGAGATTAAGGCTTGGGTAAATAGATTTCAGAGCCTTCAGCATAGAGATAATTGAAATAATTGTAATCAATGAGGTTCTTAAGGGTAAATGGATGGGGAGAGAAGAAAGCCCCAGAGGAGAGTCTTTGGGATACCACACTTAGAACATTTACACATATTAGTAAATACAATATAATTTGAAGAAGAAAATACTAATAACTAGGTGGAATCAGGAAAGGTTTCCCTTATTCTGATTACTGTAAAGTACTCATCCATAGTAGATCAAATTTCTTGGGTTTAATGGAGTTTTGCCTTAAGATAGAAAGAAATGCAAGAATGCATCATATAAAATTGACCAGTAAAAATCACAGAATCTTGGGCTGAATGGAATCCCAGAAGCTATCTAGTTAGTCTAACATTAATTTGAATAGGAATATCTCCATAACATCTCTGACATCTTCAACTGCCTTTCACACAGCTTGAACTGGACATCCAATAGGTATATTTAACTTAACATGTCCAAAACCAAACTCATCTTTCTCCTAAACTCTCTCCATCCTCCTACTTTCCCTATTACTGTAGAAGGCAACACCATATTCCCAGTCCCTCAGGCTCACAACCTGGGAGTCATTCTGGATTCCTTGCTATCTTTCATATCTAATCTATTGTCAAGATCTGCAATTTCACCTTCACAACATTTCTTGAATAATTTTCATTCTTTCCTCTGATACTGCCATCCCTCTAATGCAGGTCGTGCTGATGGGTCTGCCTGCCTCACATCTCTCCCCACTCCAATCCATGCTCCATTCAACCACTAAAGTGATCTTCCTAAAATGAAGGTCCAATCATGTCACATACCTCATCCCCCTACCTAACTGCCAATAAATTCCAGTAGCTCCCTATTGCCACCAGCATCAAATACAAAATGCTCTGTTTGGTGTATGAAGCCCTTTAGAATACAGCCTTCTCCTAGATTTCCAGATTTCTTAGACATTAGTCCCTGACACATACTCTTTCATGCGGTGACACTGGCCTCCTGGTAATTTCTGGAAAAAGATACGCCATCATTAGGCTCCAGGCATTTTCTTCCACTGTCCTCCATGCCTGGAATGCTCTCCCTCCTCCATCTGGCCTATTGACCTCATTATTTTCCTATAAGTTCAAACCAAAATCTCATCTTTTACTGGAAGTTTCCCCTAACTCATTGAGTCTAGTGCACTGGTTCTCAACCTTCCTTATTCCACGACCCTTTAATACAGTTCCTCATGTTGTGGTGACCCCCAACCATAATTATTTTCATTGCTACTTCATAACTGTAATTTTACTACTGTTATGAATCATAACGTAAATATCTGATATGCAGGATGTATTTTCTTTGTTAGAAATTGAACATAACCCACAGGTTGAGAACCGCTGCTCTAGTGCCTTTCCTCTGTTGTTTTCTATTTGTCCTGTATATATTTGTTTGTATGCTGTCTCCCCTGCTAGACTGTAAGTTCTTTGAGGGCAAGGACTATCTCTTGTATTCCCAGTGCTTAGTACCAGTGCCTGGCACATAATAGGCATTTAATAAATGTTCATTGACTGACATATAGTTATCTAGCCTTGACTTCTTCAAGTAAACAAAAATTCACTATTTACTGAGGCAGCACATTGAACTTCTGGGCAGCATTAATTGTTAGGGAGAGTTTTCTTTTTAAGAAGTCTAAATCTGCCTTATTTCAGCATCTGGTTCCTAATTCTGCCAGACAGAAAGTTAAACAGAAGTCCAGTGCCTGTAACCTAAGTGATGTCTTCAGATACCCAATTTTATTTTATAATGTTGTTGAAAAAACTGTCATACAGTTATACACATATATTGTTAATTCATAGTTGCTTGGCTCAGTCTTCCTCTCTATGACATACTAGGAGATTTCAATATTCACATGAATGTCTCATCAAACACCCTAAGCTTTCACATACTCATTCTACTCAGTTTTCATGAAATACTCCTCCACTCCACCTAGGCTACATACAGAGATGGATCAATCCCTTAATTTTGCCATTACCCAGAAGTTTTCTGCTTCCATGTTCATGAACTTTGTAATGGCTTTCCATCTATGCATGTATATATTACAACCCCTATGTAGTACATGTATTACAACCCCTATGTATTACATTGTATTACAACCCCTAATCTTTTCATTCTCATCATGACTTCTAATTCTTCCACCCCCTAGTTCTTCCATAGATCATTATCCTTACATGGTCTACACTTCTCCCTTCCCTATTTTGATCCCTTTGTGAATTAGTTCAACTCTATAGTACCTTCTACACTGGAACTTCTTTTCCCCTTGTCCTATCATGGATCACGTTTTGCCTGAAGGAAATCATGAAATCTTGCTAAGTCCACTATAAATTTATGCCACATAATTTCAAGTGGATCCTCAGCAAGGTAGTCCTCTTATACCTCCCTAATCAATTCCATGCCACAGCAACTGTTCTAAATATTCCTCAAGTCTATCATTGCATCTCATATATCAACCCCCTCAAATGCAGACCTCACTTCATACTTCACCAAAAAGTTCAAGACTTGCAGACTGGAGGAAAGGCTAGGGTGATAGATAGACAAACAGACAAATAAATCTGGGAGTTCACTAAGAGTTTACTAAGAGTTCACTTTTCTCCCCTCCTCATTTCACATTACTCAGATATCTTTCTCCCACTATCTCCTCCTTTTACCCTATTTCACATAAGAGATAGCCTTTCTCCTTTCCAACTCAGAAACATGTACCACTGATCCCATCTCAACATGTCTTCTTCAGCAAATTGATCTCTCTGTCATACTCACTCTTTCTCCAATCTTCAATATCTCCCTTTTTACTTGTTTCTTCTCTATTGCATGCAAACACATCCACATCCTCCTGTCATAAAAAAATCCTCACTTGACCTTGCTAGCTACATTCCACTACTTCTCTCCTCAGCTAGATTCTTTGAGAAAGCTATCTGTATTAGATACTTGCACTTTCTTTCTTCTCATTCACTTCTAAACCCTCTGCAATCTGTCTTCTGACACCATTCAAGTAAAACTTCTTTCTCCAAAGTTAGCAATGACTTCTTAAAGGCCAAATCTAATGACTTTTTATCCGTCTTTAACCTTACTAACCCATCTGTAGCATCTGACACTGTGGACCATACTCTCCATCTAGATATTTCAGGTTTCCATGACAATGCCTTCCCCTCATTTTCCTCCTACCAGACTGACTACTCTTTCACAGACTCCTTTGATGGATTTTATTCCAATGCATGCCCATTAACTATGGGTATTCCCCAAGTGTTTGTCCTGGGTTCTCTTCTCTCTATAATACTTTCTCACTTGGTCATCTCTTTAGTTCCCATGCTTTCAACTGTCATCTCTATGATTCCCAGATCTGTCTGTCTGTCTGTCCATTACCCTAGCTTTTCCTCCAGTCTGCACTGCCAACTGCCTTTGGGACATCTCAAAGAGGATGTGCTATAGACATCTCAAACTCAACAAGTCCAAAATAGAATTTATTATCACTCTCTTCCCCTCAATTCTCTTCCCTACCCACCTTTTTTTAAAAATTATTTTTAAGGGCACCACAATTCCCCCCAGGCCAGCAACTTCATTGTCATCCTTAACTCCTCACTCTCATTCACCCAACATATCTGATCTGTTGTTGTCCTGTCTTCTATACCTTGAGAACTTCTCTTATATGTGTCCCTTTCTCTCTTTTCACACTGCTACCATACTGATTTTGACCCTTGTCACTCATACCTAGATTGTTGCAATAACTTTCTGGTTGGTCTCCCTGTATCAAGTTTCTCCCCATCCCAACACATCCTCCATTCAGCTGTCAAAATGATTTTCCTAAAATGCAAATCTGATCATGTGGTCTCCCTCCCCACCCCCTGTTCCCACTCAATAAACTCTAGTGGCTTCCTATTACCTCCACAGTCAAATATAAAATGCTCTTTTTGGCATTTAAAGCACTTCAAAATTTGAACCCATCCTACCTTTCTAGTCTTACTAGACCTTACCCCCCACCACATACTCTACAACTTGGCTATCCTGGCTCATCTGAAGTTCCTTGAGCACAATACTCCATCTCCTGATGTCATGACTTTTCAGTGGCTATACCCCATATTTGGAAAGCTATTCCTCATCTTCACCCTCATAGCTTCCCTGGCCTCCATAGCTTCCCTGGCCTCCTTCAAGATTCAATTTAAATTCTACCTTCTGCAAGACATCTTTTTAAATTCTTCCCTCAACTATATCCTCTAAGATTACCTTTCATTTACATATATATATAATGTGTGTATGGGGGAGACAACATGAAAATAACTATGTAATGCACTACATATCATGTGTACTTATTTGCATGTTGTGTCCTCCTTTAGAATGTGGAATACTTGAGGGTAAGGAACATTTTTTTTGCCTTTCTTTGTATCCTCAGCACTTAGTATAATTTCTGATATACAGTAAGCATTCAATAAATGTTTATTGACAGACTGACATATATGCATAATAATCAAGCCCAATTTTAAGGCTGAGAACTCCACTGTCATGTCATTCATACCAGATCTTTCTTTTTTTTAAATCAGTATTCCTTGTGTTTTCTTAAATTCAAGTAAAGATTAAATCACAGATCTTTATTTAATTAATGTTAAGTGAGCTATTCCTGCAAATGTTTGGTGAATCAATAAACCTAGAAAAGAGAATATGAAATGTATCTCTTAAGAGTATCTCTGATAACTACAAATGTTTTGTTCTCCTTAAGGATATTGTGATTTAAGATGAAGAAGCATAGTTCCTTTCTATGAGCAGAGAGCTGGTAGACTGTATGTGCAGAATAAGACATACATTTTCAAATATAGCCAATGTGTTGGTTTGTTTAGCTTAGTTATACTTATTTATTAAAAAAGAAAATGCAAAGAGTGAAAGATGGATGGAGAAAACAGGGGACAGGAGATATTAGGAAGCAAAGTATGTTTAAAAAAAAAACTCATGAAAATTACATTCCTTGGGAGAAAGTAAAATATTTAGAAAGAGATATTTAGTCTTGTAAGACATAAAGATGGCCTCTCAAAAAGTTAGATCTCCAAAAGGAAATTATATAGTGATTTTGGTCCCAAAGACCAAAAGTCAACCCCAGAATAAATGTATCTAATTCAGCTAATCTCTCAACAAATAGCAGAGTGCTATGTAAATGTAACAGGATTTTCTTTTAGTTAGTTGCCCAGAGCAGATTTTACTATATTATCTTCAGTTATAATGGGTAAAGTATTAGGTTATTAGAGCTCCTAATATTTATCGGACACAAGTAGAATTTTTCAGATTTTCTTTTCTTCAGCAAATAGGAAAAAACGAATTCCATTCCAGGAGTGAAAGAACTCAAACCCATAAATTCCATCTTTGCTTTAACCCCAGTTTGGCCTTACCAAACACAGTGCAACACAGATAAAAGCCCCACAGATATGCTATTTCCATGAATTCCAATTGTGCCCGAAAAGCCAGCAGTGCAAAGGCCTTCCGTGTCAACTGCTGTCGTGAAATCCCCATGAGTCAGAAATCCGCCTCTCCCCTCCAAATGTGTTATGTTAAATGCTAAGAATCCTATCTTGGAGCTGCACCCACTAAATTATACTAGGCCTTCAGAGATCAGGCTGTTTGATGGCAGCTTGCCAGAGGGAAAATTATGTGGAAGAAAAAAAATTATATTTTCTTTTCAAAACTAGTTGGAGGAGGAGGAGGGGAAAGGAGAGGGAGGAGAAGGGAATGTGAGCTAAGAAAGAAATATGCCATAAGTATAGCATTATATTTCCTCTCATTTTCCATCAGAGAGCCTATGTCTATAATCCTCTTGACAGACAAAGATCTGTAAAAAAAAAAAATCATTTTTTTTCCTGTCATAGGCAGAACATCACATTATTCTGTCAAAAAACTTTGCTCACTGGTGTGGTTACAATTACTTTAGACAACTAACAAATGTTCATAAATCTACTAATCATAAGTGATCCTTGTTGTTTATTAATAATAATGAACTGTCTCTTTCTCATAAACTGTTACTATGTACTTAAAAGTGACAGAATCATAGATTCTGAGTTTAAAGAGCCTGCAGAGACAATCTAGTCCCAAAGCTTTCACTTTACTGAATGACACAAAGTACCATGAGGAGCTTTTAACAGAGCTGGGATTCCGATCGACATCCTTGGATTCTGAACCAAAGGCACCTAGGTGGTCCAGCTGACAGTGCCCTGGGTCTGGAATCAAGAAGACCTGATTTCAAATCCAGCCTCAGTCACTTAACTTCTGTCTCCCCAGGTAGGTATGAGGAGCAAATAAGGCAATATTTGTAAGATGTTTAGCACAGTGCCTGGCACGTAATACATATTTAGTAAATGAGTGTATCCTTCCAAAATGAGTATTCTTTCTACTGCGCCACATTGCCTCACAACTGTGTATCTTTCTAAATGTCCTGTTACTCAAGTCCAAAGGCATCCTCGGTGAGTATAGGATCTGAGGCAACGGTTCTCCCCACCCCCTTCCTTTCATCTCTTCTAGAACCATTTTTATACTAGTGAAATCTTGTTGTGATGAACTTCAAAGATAACAGAATTGAGAGAGTAAACATGAGGTACACAAAGAATATCAGAAGTATTTCAGGGAAAAAAGTAGTAACTAATGGAAAACATTACAAAAGGCAACACAGCCTGGTGGCGAGGGGGAATTATCACTAGGTAAGCAAAGCCAGTCACACATAGAATTACTCAGTAATGATGAAAGCAGAGATGTTATATTAGGGAGGCTGGGGAAAGAAAGGAGTTATTTGTTGATTGTATATATGTCTAGAGTCTTTTAAAGCCCAATGTGGAAGCTAATGACTTCATGAGAAACCAAGACACTATTAAACAGTTACACAGAAATGAAAAAATAGAAAGCAATGTGAAACATCTCCTTGAAAAAACCACTGACCTGGAAAATAGATCCAGGAGAGACAATTTGAAAATTACTGGTCTACCTGAACCCCATGACCAGAAAAAAAACTTGGAAAGCATCCTTCAACAAATCCTCAAAGAAAATTGCCGTGATGTTTTAGAGTCAGAGGGCAAAATAGAACTTTAAAGAATTCACCCATCACCTCTTGAAAAAGATCCCCAAAAGAAAACTCCTAGAAATGTTATTGCCAGGTTCCAGAATACTCAGCCAAAGGAGAAAATATTACAGGCCTCCAAGAGAAAACCATTTGAATACTGCAGAAGCACTATCAGGATAACCCAAGATCTGGCAGTGTCTACATTGAGAGATCGAAGAGCCTGAAATATGATAATTCAAAGATTAAGGGAGCTGGGATAAAAACCAAGAATCAACCACCCAGCAAAATTGAGCATATTGTTCCAGGGGAAAATATGGTCATTCAATGAGGTGGAGGACTTTCAAGCATTCTTGCTCAAAAAACCAGAA
>JAQQSW010001516.1:0-17780 GCA_028646575.1 Pseudocheirus occidentalis
GAAAGCTCTGTTCCAAATCGCTGGGGTTTTCCCAGCTGCTGGAGCTATTAGTGGGGTGTTGCAGGCCCCCCCAAATTTGGCTTGCTGAAAGCACCCCCCAGGACCACCACCCAAGAGTACGATCCACTTCCAGGCCCCTCAATGCAAGAGAACGTGGCCCTGATCAATCGACTCAGTCCCTCTACGAGATCCGCAGGCCAGGGGCTCTGAATCAGCCCAGTAGGGGCAGCCACTGGTTACAGCATTTCTTGCCCTTCCCCCACTGCTTCCTTGCCTTGGGGGTAGATTGTTCAAACTGCTTTTCCTCCCCCAAATTTAGCTTGAAAGCTTCACTCACTTTCACTGACTTCTAATCCTGGCTTAGTAGATGTGAAGATTGCTCCAGGTGCTTTAGATCTTCTCTGAAATAGACTCACACTGTGGCTTGGGAGGCTTGGCTCCTCCCAACTGCCCTAGAGCCTGGCTACATGGTGGTTTCAGGCTGGGCTGGTCTTGGCTCCCGGCCTGCAGGCCTCTGCAATGAACCCTTCCTGCCACACTGCCTTTCTCTAATCCCTATTTTTCACACCTTGGTAGATGTGGAGTTGCTGGAGGCTGTAGATCTTCTGTCTTGTAGACTGGCTGTGGCACAGCTCAGCTGGGCTCCTTCCAACCACTCTGGGCGTGGCCGTGGGTTCAGTTTTAGGCTGGGCTGGCCTTGGCTAGCGTCCTGACATGATGATCCCTTGCTGCCGAGCTGCCTTCCATGAGAGATGTGTTTTCTGTATTTTTCTGAGTTTGAGAGACCTAGAATTTGTCCAGAGTCATATTTTATGGGTGTTTAGGGTGGCTGTGTGGGAGCCGCGGGACCTTGCTGCTTCTACGCCGCCATCTTGGCTCTGTCCCCATATATTGGATTTTCACATAGCCTCAGAAACCCATACCTTCTTTTCCATGTTTACTGTTTCATCATTATCTTTGGCCAGGGATTCTGAACTTTGGAATACAAACTTTAAAAACAAATTTTCTAGTAGATGTACTTCAATAAAATTGGTTTCCTTATAATCGTATACATTTTAAGTGTTTAAGAACATTGTTCTGAGAAGGGCTTCACAGGCTTCACCCAACTGCCCCGGGGGGGGTCTCTGACACACAAAAAAATGAGAACCCCTTATTTAGGTCCTTATTACCTCAGGCATGAATGTTTATTATAACATTACTTTAGTTTAAATAACAATAAATCTATTAGATATTTTGCAAGTACAGTCAGTTTTGGTATAACACTTTAAAAAAACCCACAAATTTGTTCTGCCTTGATTGCTATATTGGGGAATAAATGAACTAATTGAGCACAACATGAATTTCACATTTGTTTATACATGATTTCTTTCACAAATAATAGATAATAGAATAGGTGATAATAGATAGAAAATTGTACCCAGCTTAATAGAATCAGGTCCAGCTGAATAGACTTGCCTGGGAATACATACAATAGACCAGCAGTTCTCAACCTTTGGGTTGTGACCCCTTTGTGAGTCAAACAACCCTGTCACAGGGTTTGCCTAAGACCATCAGAAAACACATATTTCTGATGGTCTTAGGAATGGAGACAGCACTCATCTATATGTCTTCAGGAGGGTCCACTCACATGCAGACATGCCCACATATGAGTTGAGGGTCAAGGTATTAGGAAGGTTGAGAACCACTGCAATAGACACATGCACACACCTCAAACATCTACCAGCTACCTCAGTTCACTTTGTATATTATCCTACAAGGTTGTGTTTTGCTATTTTGTTGCATTTGCACATATATATGTCTCTGTGTATAAGTACATAAATGTATGTATTTATAGCACCTCTAATTCAACATGTCAAGCATATCTAAACTTCTTTTTTCAAAATTGCCAAGCAGAGCATGCAAAAGGAAGTCTCCAAGTATTGAGAAGCTTGAAATAATAAAGCATTTTGAAAGAAATGATAGAACATGTGATATCTCATGAGCAACAGCACAAAGGAATTTACATTAAGGAACATGAGACACAAAATAAATATCTATTGCTGATCATTATATGCATAAGCATATACTTTTAAAAATTCTATAGATGGAGACAGCTAAGTGGCTCAGTGAACAGAGCACTGGTCCTGGCGTCAGGAGAACCTGAGTTCAACTTTGGCCTTAGACACTTGACATTTACTTGCTGTGTGACCTTGGGCAAGTCGCTAAACCCCAATTGCCTTGCCTTCTTCCCCCCCACAAAAAAAGTCTATAGATGAAGTCAATGTATGTACTAAGCCTATTCTGCTTTCTCTGCTTTGCATTATTTTGGGTTTTTTTCATGTTTTATTAGACTTCCCATTTTCCCATTAACATTATTAATCACTATTAATGACTATTTAGCATTTACATTGGCTTATATTTCAATGCTTCAGTGGATCTATGATTTCATCTACGGAACTGGAGTATCACAACACCAATTCAATTTGTAAACTATTCAAAGCTCCTCATCCTCTTCACCTCTTTTACTCCAGTCTTTAATAAAGTAACCTTTCTCCTCAACAAAGTCAACCCTTCTCGTTGTACTCATGGTCCTATGATGACCTCATCAGTCTTTAATCTCTCCCTTTCTCCTGACTCTTAGCTATCTACTAACATACTCAAGTCTTTCCCAACCTTAAAAACATCTTCACTTGTACTTGACCTCAACCTAAACTGTAAAGCAGTAATTATCAAGATAATTGGGTACTGGGTAAGAAATAGAAAGGTTGATCAGTGGAACCCATTAAGTACACACTATATAGAAGCAAACAAGCACAGTAGCCTACTGTGTGATAAGCACAAAGAATTTAATTATTGGGGTAAGAATTCACTATTCAACAAAAATTGTTGGCAAAACTGGAAAGCAGTCTAGATGAAACTAGGTATTGGCCAACATCTTACTCTGTACACAAAAATAGGCTCCAAATGAGTACATGACTTAGACATAAAAGGTCTAGTGTAAATGGGTTAGAGGAGTAAGTAAAAAATTACCTGTTATGTTTATAGCTAGGGGAAGAGTTAGAAAGAGATAGAAAGGATCATAGAAATTAAAATGGACAATTTTGATGATCTAAAGTTAAAGAGTTTGCCCAAACAAAGCAATTCAGCTTAAATTAGAAGTTAAGCAGGCAAATTGGGAAAAATCTGGGCAGCAGATTTCTCAAAGATCTTTTTTCTAAGATGTAAGGGGAAGTTATTCAAATTTATAAGAATAAGATCCATTCTCCACCTGAAAAGTGGTCTAAGGATACGAATAGGCAGTTTTCAGAGGAATAAGCCTAAGTTATCAATACCTATATGAAATCACATCACTAAAATTAGAGAAATTCAAATGAAAGTAACTTGTAGGTTATGCCTTATACTCATCAGATTGAGAAAACTGACCAAAAAAAAAAGAAAATGATGAATGCTGGAAGAGTTGTGGGAAAATAGGTGTGCTGATGCATTGTTGGTGGAATTGTGAACTGTACTAGCCATTGAAAGCAACCTGGAACTATGATCAAAAAGCTCTTAAGCTTTGAATAGCCTTTAATTCAGCGATACCACTACTAGTACTATACCCCCAAAAGATCAAATATAGAGGAAAAGAACATTAATGCACAAAAATATTGATAGCATCTCTGTAGTAGCAAAGAATTAGAAACTAAGGGGATGCTCATGACTAGAGGAAAGGCTGAGTAAGTTATGGTATATGAATGTGACAGTATACTACTGTGCTATAAGAAATGATGGACTATTTTCAGAGAAAGCTGGGGAGCTGATGTAGAGTAAAATGAATAGGACCAGGAGAACAATTTATATAATAACGACCGTATTGTAAAGATAAACAGGCAGCTAGATGGCACAGTGGATAGAGCAAGAAGATCTGAATTCAAATCCAGCTTAAGATACTTATTGACTGCATGAATTTGGGCAAGTCACTTAACCTTGTTTGCCTCAGGTTTCTCAACTGCAAAATGAACTGGAGAAGGAAATAGCAAACTACTCCAATATCTTTGCAAAGAAAACTCCAAATGGGGTCACAAAGAGTCAGACACAGCAAAGAGTCAACAACAAGATAGATAACTTAGGTTTAGGAACTCTCATCAGCATAATGACCAACCAGAATTCCAGAGGACTCATGAGGAAAGATGCTACCAACCTCCTGATACGAGGGATAACCTTAGAGTGCAGGTTGATTTTTTATTTTTTCTAAATGGACAATGTCAGAATTTGTTTTGCTTGACTACACAAGTCTGTAACATAGATTTTGTTTTTCTTGCTTTCTCAGTGTTGAAAAGGATAGAGGTGGAAGAGAAAGAAAGTGGACATTTATGAAAATAAAATAAAATTTGATTAAATTTTTAAAAATCTTCACTTAATTTCACAAAATACGTGAAACTCAGTATATCAAGATATAATCAAGACACATAGATAGAACTATAAAATATCCCTTGAAAGAAATAATGATTTAGACCAAGGTATCAGATCCATATGCAGCTCACAACATTTCCTTGGTTCAAGCCGGAAAAGGAAAAATACAATAAGACATATATAATGATAATATATGGATTTCTTAGTCAATATGTGCCTGAAGAGATCCTTAGACATGGTTTATTGGCCTCTGTTTATATTAGAATTTGATAAGACTGATTTAGAAAATTGGAGGTTTATTCAGTGGCTATAGCTAGACCTTATTAATATAAACAAAATGATGATAACTTAAATTCATTTTTAAATTTAGGGCTACTATGCAAACCAAACTATCAAAGATGTGCTTTGTAGAGCTGAAAATAAATGATGACAAAATTAATTTAAAGGAATAAAAGATCTAGATCTTCATGAGAAATAATATTTTAAAAGCAGGAAGGAGGGATAAATAGCACCTCAAGACATCAAGTTATTTCTTTATGGCATAAAGCAATATTCATTATAAACATTTGGCATTGGCTAAAAAAATAGAATCAGCAGAACAAACTAGGTAAGGATGAATTAGAATCAAATTAATTCAAGAATCCAGTTTTCCATTAACCAGAGAACCCAAATTTCCTTGGGAAAGAATTTCCTTTTGACAAGAACTTCTGCGAAAGCTGTAAAGCAGTTTGGCAGGAATTAGATTTAGAAAATCTTAAATTATATAGTACATTAGAGTAAAGATTGATATGCCAGTTCACACTGTTAAAAAAAATAGAAAAGCACCAGATCAGGTACCTTTCATAGCAATGGTAAATGGGTAAATTCTTAACTAAACAAGAGATGAAGGCAGTCACAAAAAATAAAATAGATTATTTTGATTACAATAAATTGAAAAGTTTTTGCACTAACACAATCAATGCAACTACAAAAAGAAAGGAAATGACTACCTAGTACAATGCTTACCTGAACATGAATCTCTTCTTCAACATTGCTAATATGTAATTCATTCAGTCTGTGCAGAGACTTCTAATGAAGGAGACTCATCACCTACTGTGGCAATCATTTCACTTTTGGATAGTTCTAATTATTAAAAAAGTTTTTCCTTACTTCAAGTCTAAACCTGCCTCTTTATGATTTCTACCCATTCCCCTAGTTCTGACCTTTGGGGCCAAGTGGAAAAAGTCTAATTTACACAAATCAGCCATTCAAAAACTGATGTTCCCCTGAGAGCTTCTCTTCACCAGGTTAAATATCTCATGTGGTACATGTTGCTTCTCCCTATATAATGTAAGCTCTTTGAGGTTTGGGATGATACTTTTTTTTAATGCATCTGTACCCCCAGTACTTCACATGGTGCTTGACATATAAAAGGCAATCGATAAATCCTTATTGATTGATTGATATGACATGATGGAAGAGCCCTTCACCATCCAAGTAACCTGCTTCTGGATGTTCTACAGCTTCGTAGATGTCGTTCCTAAAATGCGGGCCCAGAACTGAAAACAATACTCTAGACACTGGATTTTGTACTACCATTTCCCTCTTTTACTACACTATGCTTCTCTGAACACGATCTAAAGTCATATTTGGTTTTTGGCTGCCATATCACAGTACCGACACATATTGAGCTTTCAGTCCACTAAAACCCCCTGATATTTTTCAGATGAATTGTTACTTGGTCACACCTCCTCCATACTATACCTCGATTGTTGATTTTTTGAACCTATGTATAATAATCCATATTTATCCATATTTCATCTTCTTGGATTCCAGATTGTCAAGATATTTTTTAATACTAACTCTGTCATCTAATCTTTCATCTATTTCTCTGTTGAAAGCATCTGCAAATTTGATAAGTATCCCCCTATCACTTTATGAAAGTTATTAATAAAAATGTTAGAAGGTTGACATTCACACATTAGTGATTATCTTTGGGTTCTAGTCATTTAACAAATTTGAAATCTACCCCATCATGTTGTCTAGTTCACTTTTTGTCCCCAACATAACAAAAATAATCACTAACACTTAGTACTTTAAAATTAGTAAAACACTTTGTATATATTATCTCACTAATCATTAAGTTTCCTATGCATTCACCTTTTACTCTCTAGACAGCTGCCTCTTTTCCTTTTATTCTGAATTGTTTATGTCTCTGTAATTGAATTCTCGAATGCTTCTTATCCTTCTTGGGTTAACCTCCCCTGTGAAAATTAAGTCACAGAATCATCCTTATTCTTTTTATGAAACCTCTGAAATCTGATGTTCTCAAATCTATAGTGTATGATACGCAATATCTGGCTTTCTTCTCTATTACTAAATCTTTTTTTTAAATAAGTTTTTTGGGGGTGGCTAGGTGGTGCAGTGAATGGAGCAACAGCCCTGAAGCCAGGAGGACCAGAGTTCAAATTTGACCTCAGACATTTACCACAAAACTAGCTGTGTGACCTTAGGCTAGTCTTTCCAGAACACATCCAATTACCCTGCCCTCTCCCCTCCAAAACCAAAAATAAATAAATAAAAATAAATTGTTGTGTTTTTTTTTATCACAATCATTTTAATTCATTGCCAATCTTCCCTTGATACCAAATTGAGAATTACTCTGTGACAAAGCAAAACAATTAAGGAAAAACATTTACAAATTCTAAGATGTAACAGGCCCTCTCTCCAAAGTTCACATCATTTTTACTTCAGCAACCAGCTCTTTCTTGTTTGAGAGATTCAAGTCTAGAATATCACTTTATCACTTTCTCCACTTTTTGAAGGATAAAGTTGATCATTAAGGTAAACTAAGAACTTATTGTTTTGACAGAAAGAGAACTCCAGCAGATATCCACATAACTGACATCTTCCATCATTATTATATCTTTGTTCTGGCTTTTTTCATCTATTTCCTGCATTTCTTATCTATTCCCTCCTTCTGTCCAGGTAGTGTTTCTATAAATAACATTGTGTTTCTCTCACCACTAATTTTTATGTAAATTTTCTTTAATTATTTCCCCTATAGATTTTCTTACTCTGGTATATCTTACTCTCATACAACTAAATTCTGCCTCCTTTTATCTTTTCTACTACTTTTGAATAAAGTATAGCCTGGAGTGAAAGGGCCTGGGTTCACTTTCTTCCTATCACTGGTTACTTGTGGGACTTTGAGGAAGTCACTTATCCTCTCTAGGCCTTGGTGAACTGTAAAATTCAGTCTTTTGGGATTAGACGGCCTCAAAGCCCGCCCGTTCCAACTCCAGATGCATCATACTCTGATCCTTTGGTAAGGAGGCACAACCCACCAAGTCTCATTGATACCTTGGAAGTCAAATGTATATCCTTGTGTTTAAATCTCAAGTTCACCTTGCTTACTATTCATACTTTATGTACTTGGGGATAGCCATCCAAAGTCATGAGTTTTATTGCTGACTTCTTTCTTGGACTTTGCTTCCTATAAATCACTAGGCACCTCTATTACTCTTTTTTCTATCTTTTCTACATATTTCTATACTGTCTTGAGAGGAATTTATGGCTCAAGATTCAATGGATGACCTTGATGTCTTTGACGACTAACCGAGCTCTAAGCACTCCACAGCACCAGCTTCAGTTGACTTCATGGCCTTTGGAACAAATTGCTCACATTCCCTCATTTCACCAGGGGACACCTAGACACCTCCCTAACTCACCTAGGGGTATGAGTCCCCTTGGATTCCCTCAACCTGTTTTAGCCTGCCTGCAGAAAGGATTAACTGAGGTGTGGCTGATGCCCCATGCTATAAATAGCTTGTTGGAGTTACAGGTGGGATCAGATAGACACCAAAGGTGGAAAGCAGGCCTGAAAAGGGCTCAGAGGCCCTCATGCCAGAGGCACTAGTCTTTCCAGAACACATCCAGTGCCCCACGGGTGAGCCTATTATATTAGTAGGGGACCAGGAATCCACATAAATGCCATTAGAAGTCGCCAGGAAGGGCTTAAGCCTTAGTCTTCTGGGCCAATACATTTCTGGAAACTGCTTTGTCACCTTTCACAGGAAACTAACATCTTTCATGAAGGAATGGGTTAGGATTGTTATGTTAAAATTCATCATCTGAAATAAAAAGAAACTGAAGACTGAACATTTGATTTAATTTGCAAAGCTAGTATTTGCATATCAAATTAGGTCTTCAGATTCCTCAGATGTCAGAGACTAGGAGTAATTTACAGAGCTGATTTTTATAACAGAAGAGAGAAATTTTTAAAAAAACTACAGAAACTTGTTTTGCACATAATTCAATTGGACAAAACAGATCATCTGACTGGTTAGTTTCTCCTAGGCTTTCTTAATCTTCCCTAGAAATCCCTGCCTTCCTTCTATTATATTTTGCAACCAGAAAAATTATTTTAAAGGAACCCACAGATTAACTGACAAGATTTCTCAGCTTCTGAAATTCCAGGTGTGGGGGTTGAAAAATACCCTTTATCCTTAATTTAGTAAGAGAAGTAAACACAGAGATGCCTTAGGGTAAGAACAGGAGTTTATTCTCTTCCCGGGGGAAGAGGGCTATCTATCCCATATTGGAGCATGAGGCAGAGAGCGTGTTTCAAAGATTAGAACCAGAATTTAAACCCAATTAGTCTGGCCCTCTTTCCTAACTGTTTCTTCTCTCATTGGTGGAGAGGCTCACCTCACCAATTTCTTCCCCACTGGGACAGCAAGGGAAGGGAGGTGAGTAGGGTCTCGCCAAGGCGGGGAAAACAGACAAAGGAAGGTAAAAGTGATTGAAAGCAGTCAGGGGAGGGGAGGGAGAGGGAAGATGAACAATCCCAGACTGAGAAGTTTTCATTCATTCCACACTCAGGAGAAAAGGGAACTATGGAAAAAAAGTAGTTGATCCCATCTTCCCAGCTTCTGGAAGGGGAAACTGAATCTTTGGCTAACTCTGCTTTCCTCAAATGCTAGGAAGGGGAATTTAGCCTTTAAAAAAGGACTACTTTAATTCCTATAAAGATACACATCTTACTCTAAAAAATCTCCCACTAAATGATAAAGTCTTATCAATCTATCTATTCATTAAATCTATAGGTAAACCAGATTTAAGAGACTGTTAATCTGGCTTAGCTGTTAGGGCCAATTTTTGCTAAAGAAAGGAGCTTAACCCTATAACCAGACTAAATCAAAGTAATCAATACTAACTGATTTCCATTTCAATTCCCCACTTTGATTTAAAGAAAATAATTTCCTTATGGATCACTTGAGCAGAGAATCAAACTTCCTCAGGTGGTCTATGGCTTTAATAACCAGTCTCTCTAAAAGGTCTGTGTGACTGTAAAGTCAGGGCAAATTGCTCCATTTTCACTAACAAATCTTTAAAAGTCTGGATAGCAGCGGAAAGAGAAACAGAAGTCTCTGCCTTAAGTAAAGGGGATTCTTTAATCAAAATATCAATTGCAGTCCTATTCTGACTCCTTTTGCTACAATCATTCCTACTGTGAGATATTTTTTAGGCTACCTGAGGGGCAATGTCTCCTATTAGCTTTGGTAATAACATATTAACTATTATTACTATTATTTTTAATACAAAACCATGTGAATAGAAACAAGCACCCATGATTTAGGGTCCTTAGGTAGACTTGGTGACAGACCTAACATCTGTGGATCGCAACAAGCAGCTTATGTAATATCTGATTATGTAGTCTAGGTGCAGCATTACTCATTACCCAGTTATCCTATGAGAGGGCTACATATGGGCTATTGTGGTACAATTTCAAAAAGTAAGCGGGTTGTCATTAAAGCCTTATTATCTATAGCCAGCTCATTGACAACATTTTTACGAGTCAGTTGCCTTTGGCACAGAAGTAATGACACATAGGGAAAAGAGAACAAAGTCCTTCACTGAGTTCCACCAATTACTAGAAATCCTTGCTGTAAATGAAAGAGTTCAAAGGTCTATTCTGTAGTGCAGCTCCATGCTATGGAGTTCTTTTAGCCAGCTTAGTAACAGATTTATGTTTCTGGAACAAGCCATGTTCTTAGGACAGCTCTGAAGAAGTTTCTTCCTTCCAGATTTTCTCCTCAGGTTCTAAAAGCATGTAGGAAAACTTAATACAAATGAAATATAACTAATAATAATATTACTAATGGTAATCATTTTAAAGTCTCAACTTTCATTAGGGTTATTAACTGCTAAGATTTCAATTTTCAGGGCCCAATATTATTAGTTTTCATGCTTTAATTTGTGTTTGACAACAAGGCAAGAGAGATCTTGAAATAATTTACAAATGCTTTTTTGTTTTCTTAAAATTCCTGTTTTTCAATATGCTAATTTTTATGTCATATATTCCTCTTAATTTGATTTTCTGTAGTCTGAGTACCCTGTCTTAGGTGTGTATGCACTTAATTTACTCCTATACTTTCCTATAGTGCTATATTCTTGTTTAGTTCTGTCTTCAATAATTCTTACCCTAACTTATTATAACATTACTTATTATAGTTCTACCAACATAAAATTTTGAATTTATTTTCACATCCACTGATTTCAACACAAGTTTTACTGTGTTTCTAATTTACCCAGCTGATTTAAACTTCAGGGGTATCATTAAATTTCCCTTACTTTCAGTTGCTTCCTGATTTCAAAAAAGCTTTTCTATTTCTAGAAGTACATTGGGAGTCACTTTCAATCTGGGAGTCCCAATTAGAACTTGGTTGCTGCCTTTAGGCTGGTTGCTTAAAAGCAGTAACACAAAGGGAAATAAATTCACAATTCCTTCCTGCAATAAATTAGTCCCAACTTTACAGTTTTTAAGTATATCTTTAATCTATAATCTATAGGCTCCCAAAGTGGGTGATATTGTCCCTTCAGGGACTGGGAATGATGGGGGGGGGAGGTGGCAGTTGTAGCCTCCAGTGCAATTGGGGGATATTGAATAAATATAAGAGGGCCAGAGAATTATAAGAAATTCTGAAATTAATAGAAGATTTGACATACAAGAACCAAGAGAAATGTAAGGTATATAACAAAGACATAAAGGATGCATAAGGACAAAGGGTTTGTTTTTTCATATGTCTAAGATTCTTAGCAATAATTGGGTAACTCATAAGAAAGGTTGGGGTAAGCCTTCAATACAAATTCTGAGTTGTGAAATTCTTTAACCTCAGAGGAGTTTTCTTCTAATTTCTCCTGTACTAATTTCCAAAGTTTTTCTTATCTGAACACTTCTCTGGATTTTACTGAATCTCTATTTCACTGAATCTCCCCTGAATATAATCTATGATTAATAAAAACAATTCTTCAAATTCAAACTGCTGCTTTAAAGTCAAGCTCCAGTCATTTTAAAGTTCCTTTTGTGGAATAACTGACTCATTAATTTTTGTTTTCAATAAACTTTACAAAGTTTGATGGTGCCTCAAAAGGTCATCAAAATACTTCAAAAAATTTTAAAATCATAATTTGGAAGTTTCCAGTAGAGAATAACAAATTTCATTTCTTCTTCTTCTTCTGAACTGTCTTTCATCTCTACAACCTCCAACATATCCAGTACTGGAAACACAGAGAAAAAGGAGGGACTTTGTCTTCTCTGAAGACTTTTTTGAAAAGTTTTACTTTTTACAAGTCTTTTCTCCCTGGTTTATCAGACCACAGGAAAAAGCATAGGCGAAAACAAATGCTTAGGAGTGCCTGCCCACATGGATCAGCACGAAGCATAGATAAGACAGCACCTTCCCAGTCTCTTAGAGATTTTCCTAACTGTATGAGGTCCCCTTCTATCTGAAGAAAGGAACCCACTATTCCTAAACTTATTTCTATCCTTCACAACATTGACACACACAGAACATAACAAGACTCAACACAACATTAAATGATGCCTGAACTTCTCCTAAGTTTTCCCCAGGAGATTTTGAAGTCCGGATCTTGTGTGTCTCTTCTATTAAGTATACAACTTAGGACTGTCCTATGACAAGGATTCTGCTGTCAGCCTAAGATTAATTCTTTCATTTACTATTTCTGTTAATGTTTTTATAGTCATATCAGTGAGAAACTATAATTGAGTGAGAATATCAGATTGGTTCTAGTCTAATTTGCCAAATGGGTTCACTCATTTAAGATGTACTTTGTATGAAACACACACACACATACTTTTAAGACAGAATTTAGCAGTCTCCATTCCTATTCTCTCTTTTTAAAAAAATTTAAATTTATTTATCACCAGTTCCTACTAGATTCTACTTCTTCTAGGTTCTCTGCTAAATCACGTTAAAAAGGAATTTTTAAAGAGAAATGCCTGTTTTACCTCTTAAAAAGTTTTTTCCCTAAAAATTTTTTTCTTCCCCTGGAATAACCTTCTAGTAAAGGATTTTTTTCCCTAAACAACAAAAACAAAAACAAAATTAAAAAGAGGAAAAACTCTATATTCCCAACTAATGAGGAAGATGACTTCTTTGTTTTTTTGGAGGGCAGTTGGGGTTAAGTGACTTGTCCAAGGTTACACAGCTAGTTTTTTGTGTTAAGTGTCTGAGGCCGGATTTGAAGGAAGATGACTTCTAATAAAAAGCTTTTACTTCTTCAAAGTAGAGGCTACTTTAAACTTGAAATAATCTTAGAAATTTTCACTTTACAATTTTTGCACAGTACAAAACTTTGGTAGTTTTTCTGCTTTCCTTCTCAAAGTAGAGGCTTACCTTAGCTCAGAAGAGTTTGGGTTCCAGACTGAAGAGAGTCTGGGCCTCCAAGGCAGTCCTCTGAGATCTTCTCAGTCCCTTAATGATTGAAGAGCTCTCAGAGAAATTCCTTCCAGAAGACTATTTATGGAAGTCTAGTATCAATCTCTCAGGTCCCATATGGGTGCCAACTATTAAAATTAATTATCTGAACTAACAAGAAACTAAGGACTCGGCACATAGGATTTTATTTATAAAGCTAGCATTTGAATATCAAACTAGGCCATCTAAATCCTCAGATATCAGAGACAAGGAGTGATTTTTTTAAGGTAAATAGTTCTTTTTTTTTAAGGTTATACATGTACAGCTATGTTAAATATATTTCTACATTGGTCATGTTATGAAAGGATAATCAGAACACAAGGGGAAAATCATGAGAAAGAGAAAAAAAGTGAAAATAGTTTACTTTGATCTGTATGCATACTCCATAGTTCTTTTCTTTGGCTGTGGATAGCATTTTTCCATCATGAGTCTTTTAAAATTGTCTTGGATTGTTGTATTACCAAGAAGACCTAAGTCTATCACAGTTGATCATTACACAATGTTACCATTTACTGTTTACAGTGTTCTCCTAGTCCTGCTTACTTTACTCAGCATCAGTTCACATAAATCTTGCCAAGTTTTTTCTTAAGTCTGCCTACTCATTTCTTATAGCACAATAGTATTCCATTACATTCATATCCACACCTTGTTCAGTTATTCCCCAACTGATGAGTATCCCCTCCATTTCCAATTCTTTGCCATCACAAAAAGAGGTTGCAGGGCTGATTTTTATAACAGAAGAGAGAAATTTAAAAAAAAATTATAGAAATCTGATTTGAACATAATTCAATTGAACAGGACAGGTCATCTGATAAGTTAGCTTCTCCCAGGCTTCCTTAATCCTACCCTAGAAGTCCTTGCCTTGCTTCTGTTATATTTTGCAATGAGAAATATTACTTTAAAGGGTCCACAGATTAACTGACATGATCTCTCAGCTTCAGGGAGTCCAGGAGAAAAGAGAACCTGTGACTGGGAAAAAAGGAACTTGCGGATGGTGATTGATAAGCTAGCTGTAGACCCTATCCTCTCAGCTGCTAGAAGGGGAAACTGAACTTCTGGCTAACTACCCCCCCAAAATCCCCTCACACACCCCCATCCCCACCTGTTTTCTCCAAATGCTAGAAAGGTGGACTTAGCCTTTAAAAAAAAAGTCTTATAATCCTTATGATTATTTTTTATTCCTAGAAAGACACTTGTCTTACTCTAAATTTTAATCAACTACAAAAGGATAAAGTCTTATCTATCTGTTCATTAAATCTATAGGTAACCTAGACTTAATACTTAGAAGTGCCTGCCCACATGGATTAGCATGAAGTACAGATAAGACAGCACCTTCCCAGTCTCTTAGAGATTTTCCTAACTGTATGAGGTCCCCTTCTAGCTGAAGAAAGGAACCCACTATTCCTAAACTTATTTCTATCATTCACAACATTGACACACACAGAACATAACAAGACTCAACACAACATTAAATGATGCCTGAACTTCTCCTAAGTTTTCTCCAGGAGATTTTGAAGTCTATGTTAATCTGACTTAGCTGTTAGGGCCAACTTTTCCTAAAGAAAAGAGTTTCATCCTATAATCAAACTAAAAACAAATCAAAATAATCACTAGTAAGTGATTTCCATTTCAGGATGGGCCGTTCCATTGGCATAAATTTCACTGGGCTATTGCTCCCACCTTACCAAAGCAAGATATGTTTTAGCTATTTTTTAACCTTGCACATATCATGCATGGCCAAGAATGCATCATCACAAAATTTAAAGCCTTTGTACAGCTACAATACAGGAAGATGGCACGTTCATAGCTAGTTCTTGTCCTTTTCAGAAACTCTTGTCTTGTGATGAAAATACTGTAAGGGACCTAAGGTCTGTGGTATATTTCCATGATATTTTGTAAGCCCTAGGAAACCTTTCCAAGGTTCTTTCAGTAGTATTGTTTGTTTTCAAAAGTGAACAGTAGCTGTCAGGTCTAAGAAATCTCAAAGAGTTTCCTGCAGTGTCCTGGGCACATGCCCTAGTAAAGCAGTGTGCCTTTCTATCACTGTCAAGTTGGCAAATAACTGCTCTTCTACTGTGGAAGTCCTTGAGTACTTGTGCCTTTCTCATTATGCTTATAATGCAACATTGGATATTTCAGTTGGGTATTTATGTTTGCATTTTATTTCTCTACTAGATAGTAAGTTAATTAATGGCCACCCAATAGTATTAAACTGAGAAATTATATTTTCAGAATATTCCCAAAATCAGGTTCTTGAGAAATTGTTTAAAATCAGCTCTCAGTAAATTTGTTCTGATGCTTCATTTCTGAACCAAGTTCCACTCAGGTGCCAATTATAATTCTGGTATGTCATCACAATTTGATACTTTAAAATGGCCATTTTTACTGAAGAGAGTTAATGTCCTTTTAAAAAAATTACTGGGACGTTTTGGATTGTAAAAATATATTACTTTTTTCAAAAAGCAGGAATATATATATATATATATATGTATATATATATTTCTATAATTTCATACATCCTGAATCCTTTGAGAAGAGAGTTGGGTGATATTGGGTATTGTGAGTACCAAATAACAATACAAAAAAAATTTATGAACTTGTTTCTTATTTTGTTAGGAAACATCTAAATGCTAATATGGGAATCATTTCTAGATAAGCCATGAATATATAGTTTAAATAACTATATGGTATGGCCACTGAATGGGCATTGCCTCACTCAAAGTGAAAACTTGGAAAGACCTTAGCTTAAAAAAGCCGAGGTCTCTTACTGCTGTATCCTGGGCCTTCACCAGTCATACTGATCCACATCTGGTCAATGGACCCAGATGGCTCTGGAGGAAAAAGTGAGGTTGGTTACTTTGCACAACCCTCACTCACTCAAATCCAATTCAATTGCAAGTCATATCATCATGTTCCTGATGTCATGGTCCTCTTCAAGAACAAAGATCAAACCACACTGACTTGTTTAAACAGAGACAAAAATTAAAACATTAAAATGAAATGAGGAACTATAGCATATACTCTAGGCAATTGCTAACACTGAAAAAGAGGAGAGATATAAAAATAACAAATGTTGACAGAGAATATCATAATTTTCTAAAGAAATCTAACTGCTGTAAATAAATAACCAGAACAAAGAGATTTTAGAGCAGAGAAACTTTAGAGCAGAAAACTAAAAACAGGAGACAAAACTTTTGCATTTCAGAGTCTCTGCTCTTTTGATGTTGCCAGCCTACATTACTTTTCTTTTGCCAAATAGAGAGAGATGGCAACCTCTGGTTTACAATATAAATGTATTTTTAATATGTTTATGTGAGGGAATGGTAGTGATGGAATACTTAATGAAGCTGCCCCCAGGCCCAATATTCTAACTTCATTATAGGCCTGGCCCTCCTGAACAGCAGCCTACTGTGCCCACCTAGCCCTCCTCCCCGCCAATGTTCTAATTTCTTCATATATGCCTCACTGCTCACTGTAACAGCAGGTGTATCCCTGAATTCTTAGTTCCCACAGAAATAGCAGGCGTGTCCACGTGATGGGAACCTAGCTACTGCCTCTACCTGTTTACTGCCCCCAGACCTATTCCCACACAAACAGATGTGTTCTTATATTCAATCACAGTCACATCATCCATTTAACCCAAGACAGGACCACAATACCTAACTATTTGTCTTAACCAGACAGGGCAATAGCTAGCCAGCTGGAGGGCAGAATGACCAGTTTAATCACTGAACCACAGATAGGACTCCTCTTCCATTACCTAATCCCTTAAGAAACTCCTCCTGCCTTTTTAATATTAATGATTTTCCTCTATTCTATGTAAATTTCTGTTATGTAATTGCAACAATACCTTATACAAATCCATATTGCTTTCTCTAAAGCTGCCAGTTCCTCTTGGAACTTAGCCTGTTTCACGAGAGGCTTCAACCTCAATAAATGCCTATATTTGGATTAGAGGTGGTCTGACTCTGAATTCTTTGAGACGGTTCCACCACAGCATATCATGAAACCCCAACAGTTTTTAGGTGGGAAGAGCCCCCACCTCAAGAGCTTTTTGGCATCCCTGGATTTAAACCTCAACAGTAGGTTTCACTTTATAAACATTATTTCACTTTATAAAACACTATTAGTCATTACGGTAAGAACTAGTTTATAGAAAGTTTAGGGAGAGATTCAAGTAATCATTTAAAAATGAAACTGGACATAGGACAACAGAGAAGAAATGAAGATCTATAGAGATTTTTATAATTAACTTTTTCTCACCACTGATGACAGTAAAGCCACCACATTAACATCATATCTCTGGAAAAGCTAAGCTGTAGGAAGAAGCAAAAAGGTCATAGAAAAAAAAATGGGAAAAACAGCTTACACCAGACTACACATATGCAGAGGAGGTCCGAGTTTGAGACGATGCTCAAGTTTCTTCAAAGAACGGAAAACCTAAAAGCTTAAAAAAAACCCCACAAACCTTTTACTATTTTATTACCAAAAAAATTTATTGAAAAATTATTGTGCTAATGCATACTCCTACTCCATACACATATTGAGCGCATCATTAGATGATTTGAGAAGGGAACAAGAACGTGTGTGTATACATACATACACACACATATATATGTGTATATGTGTGTGTGTGTGTGTGTGTGT
>JAQQSW010001517.1:0-17776 GCA_028646575.1 Pseudocheirus occidentalis
GCGGTGACTTAGCTTTCTCCTTGAAGTCTGGGATGATGACTGTCACATCTGCAGCCTTCACTTCCAAAGGCTGAGCTGCTCCAATACACATCTTTCAACCATGACCTTGTTTTCTTATGACTATTCTTTCTGCTAGTTGTTTCTTTTTCACTTTTTTATCCTTTTCTAATTTATCTTTTTTCTCTTTCTTTGATGAGTGGGAGCACAAATTTCTGGGTAATGCTGTGTGACCACCTGGGAGCCAGGTCAAGGTTGCCTAGTGGATGTGTCCTTCCTCACATCGCACATCATGCATTTGAAAGCCTCAGCTGGTTTGAAAGGTGCAGACACTACAATCCCAGTATCCCTCCTCAAAGGATAGCTTTGATTGTTATTTTGGCCTGGTAGGGCTCTTCTGAATGTCTCCCATAACTTGGCTAAAAATATACCCTGGAACTCAATGTCACTTGCTCAGTGTTTCTCAATAAAAATTATGTGTGTTGTCACTTTCTAAGAGATCTTTGGTGTCCCAGTGAGGGAACTCCTTCTACCAACATGGTTATGTATTTGTTTTGCAATGTATAGAGTTGGCTGAGGCACTGAGAGGTTGTACAATTTGCCCTGGGTCTCACAATTCGTATGTCTCAGAATGGACACTGAAACTTAGGCCTTCATAGTGAGACTTGAAGACCACCTCCCTATCTATGGCAATACTCTCTCTCTCTCTCTCTCTCTCTCTCTCTCTGTCTCTCTCTCTGTCTCTCTGTCTCTCTGTCTCTCTGTCTCTCCCTCTCTCTCTCTCATATTCCTTCCCTCCCTCTTCCTGTCTCCTCCCTCTCTCTTCTCTCTCCTCTTTCTGTCTCTGTCTGTCTGTCTGTCTTTGTGTATGTCTCTCTCTCCCCTCCATCTCTCTCATCTCCTTTCCCTCTCTGTCCCTCCCTCTCTCCTCTCTTCTCTCTCCTCTGTCTTCTCTCTCTCTCTCTCTCTCTGAACCTCTGTCTCTGTCTCTTTATCTCTCTATCTCTCTGTCTCTCTGTCTCTGCCTCTCTAGGTCTATCTCTCTCTTTCCCTCTCTTTCTCTTCCTTTCTGTTAAAATTTCAGTGTTAAATAATGTCGGTGTTAGATTAGCAGCAATAGCTGCTAGTTATATCAAACACCTAGGTTGGCAAAGCACATTAAATAAATTATCTCTGAATCCTCATGACAGCCCTGTGTTGTTACTGTCATAGGCATTATTATCTTATTATACCAATTTTACAAAAAACTGAAGATCAGAGAGTTTACCTGACTTGCCCAAGGTCACAGTTCACAAGCAGCAGAACCAGGCAAAGATTAACAGAAGCCCCTAAAAGGCCTTTAGAGATCCAGACAACTGACACACTCCTGAAATATCGTGTTATCTGGCTTTGTGCTAGTGTAAATCAGTTAGCTTTATTTTTAGCAGCTGAAGTCCAAAAATAAATGTGTGCATTCAAAAATGTGTCTCCTACCCCCAAAGCACAAGGAAAAGTCCTTAATTAGCTGTTGAATTAATTAGTTGGTATAAGAACAGAGGAGAAGTGCTAAGGAACTGAAAAGAAAATGTTGTGAATTTCTTCGACGTGGAAGAAAAGCAAGGGAAACAACATTGACACGAAAACTAATGAAACTTTTGGGAGGTTTGGAGAAGCAATGGATAGAGGGAGAGCCTTGGAGTATTAAAGACTTGGATTCAAACTCTGCCTTTCTCATTCACAGCACTGTCCCCAGGCACCTCTCTAGGTCTATAAGTTACAGGTGAGTTGTTCATAGGTGGAGAGTTTCAGTCTACACTGATGAAATAACTGGTCTGGACTGGGGAGGAATGGAAGGTCATAGAAACTAGGTATGGCTCTGATTTCTAACCTGCCCAAGGACAGGTTAACTTCGGCACAGTGTCAGTAAGAGAGGATATTCTCTGATGGTACATCTATCCAGTGATGATACATTTTAGAATCAGAGCCAAAAGAATGTGTGCATTGGACCCATCTGGATGCCACGGCATCGGTCCATTCCCGGATGTCTAAGTTACTTATGAGATACCCCACCCTACTTGCCTATGAGACAAAGACAATAAGTAAAAATTAAGCAGAAATTAGAGAATTTGGTTTTATTTAGGATTTCTTGGGCAGTCATGTAAACCTTGTGTCTTTAGGACATTTTTCTTGTGTTAAATCAGGAGCAGAGAGGGCAAAGAGGAAGAGAAAGGGGAGGAGATATTTAGCCTTCCTAGAGGGAGAGAAAGAGGGAGGGAGGAAAAAAGAAGGAAGGAAGGAAGGAAGAAAGAAAGGAAGGAAGGAAAGAAAGTCATCAAATCTCAGAAGTAGGCTTGAATAAAATCTGTCATCTAATAGGAATCCAAATGATAAAATCAAAGATGAGCAATGCTACTCCAAAAGTCTCATTCCCTGTGATACCAAATGCCATCAAATGATATGATATTTGTAAAGCACTTAGCACATTTTCTGGCACATAGTAGGCCTTAATAAATGTGTTCTCCCTCCCCTGCTCAATAGTTCCTTAGTGGGAACTCATAATAGCATCTTTTTTGTCTCCTTCAGGCTGCATTTTCTCACTGAACCCACATAACAAAAGACCTTATACTGAACTCCACTCCCAACCCCATGTTATTCTACAGCTCCATGGAGTAAATGATTAGTGGTGGGGATTTTAACTTCCATGGTAGGCTAGTGAATCAGTAATTTTGGGGGAGGGGGGGAAAGGAAGGAAAGAAGGAAGTAAGGGAGAAAGAAAGAAAGAAAGAAAGAAAGAAAGAAAGAAAGAAAGAGAAAAGAGAGAAAGAAAAGGCCTGTAGGGGCCTCTCTGCTCACACTACAAAAATTGTTTCCTCCTCTGCCTATACATAGGACTAACCCTGTATCTCAGCTTTACAGGTGACCCTGAAAAAAAAATCTAACGTCAAGGTCACTGGAAAGGGCATGAGAACGGAAATTCCATTTGGGTATGTGGGCTAAAGAAGGCCATACCAAGAGAATAATATATACAGTGCCTCCAATACTGTAAATAACACTAAAAGACAGCTGAACTCAGATTAAATGCAATGAGCATTTTTGGTCCCAGTAAATAGATGCAGAAAAATATTTCCCTTCTCTCTATAGAGAGGTGGGAGACTATAAATGTGGAATGCTATAGATGAGAGAGAGTTAACTTGAGACAGTTAACTCTCAAGTTAACTCTCAACAGGGTCAGTTTTACTTAACTTTTTTCTTTGTTAGAAAGGAAGTTTCTTAAGGAAAATGATAAATGTTGGAGAAGATGTGGGAAAACTGGAACATTAATACATTGTCGGTGGCATTGTGAATTGATTCAATCATTCTGGAGAACAATTTGGAACTATGCCCAAAGGGTTATAAAACTGTATACCCGATGATCTAACAATACCAATACTAGGTCTGTATCCTAAAGAGAACACAAAGAAGGGGAAAGGACCCACAGATACACAAATATTTATAGCAGCTCTTTTTGTGGTGACCAAGAATTGGAAAGTGAGGGGATGCCCATCAATTGGGGAATGGACAACTTGTTTAGACAAATTGTGTTTTTTTTTAATATAATGAAATACTATTTTACCATAAGAAATGATGAGCAAGTGAATTTCAGAAAAACAGGGAAAGACATGAACTGATGCCGAGTGAAGTGAGCAAAACCAGAATATTGTATACAGTAACAGCAACATTGTGCGATGAACAGCTTTGACAGACTTTTCTCATCAATGCAGTCCAAAAGATTCATGATGGAAGATACTGTCCACACCCAGACGAAGAACTATGGAGTCAACGCAGATTGATTTTCTTTTTTTCTTTCACATTGTTTTCCCCTGTTGTTGTGATTTTTCTTTCACAATGTGACTAATGTGGAAATATGTTTAACGTGATTTTTCATGTATAATCTATTTCAGAATGCATGCTGTCTTGGGGAGGGGGAAAAATTTAAAACTCAAAATCTTATAGAAGTAAATATTGAAAACTAAAAAATAAATAAATTTAATAATAAGCAAAAAGAAAGATTTCTCCTCCTCCCCTCCTCCTCCTCCTCTTCCTCCTCCTCCTCCTCCACCTTCTTCATGGGGTTAAGTGATTTGCCCAGGGTCACACAGCTAGTAAGTATAAAGTTCCTGAGGCTGGATTTGAACTTAGGTCCTCCTCATTCCAGGGCTAGTACTCTATCCACTGTGAGAAAGGAAGAGTTTATGAGGAGGGGAAATAATCAGAAAATGGTCATAGTGCAAAAAGAAAAAATTAATAACACTTAAAAAAATTAAGAAATCAATTCCATTTGATTAAATCCACCTTCTGACAAGATCACCAAAGTATGTGAAAAGAGCATTGTTTCCACTTTTTAAGTTGACCTCAGCCAGCAGGTGTGTGGTACTTCAAAGCTGAATACACTCTTTCATGACTGATGCAGACAGGGCACGTGTCCCAGGTTTCCCCAGCCAAGTCAGATGAGGAGGCCATGCTTCAGTGTGTGAGCCAAACAGCTGTTAAGTACTCTGTTCCTCCTAAGGAGGGCCACCAGCAAGAAGTCCCCAGAATTGTGACTGCCACCATGATCTGACTTAAACCCCCTTAGGGACTGGGGTGAGTCAAGTGCTGTAGAAAACATTCTCTCCCTCATTCCCCACCAGGTTACCCTTCTCTCCAATTCCCTCCCATGCCCTTGGCATGCTCTCTCTTCATTTTTAAGTCTTGCTTTTATGTACAACACTTTTCCTAGGAAGGGGTTCTGGCTTAGTGAAGTTAGCCACGCAGACCCACTTCCCTCAGCAAGTCTTCAAATTCTTCAGTTTCTATCTGCGTGTAACCTCAGCTGTCTCTGCTAATTAGATAGAATGAATATTCTGCACAGGCCTGCAGAGGAGAGCATGTTTCCTGTGTAGAGAGAAATCTCACCGAAGAGTCCAATAGGGAATTAGAACAATGTTGTATTTGTGAAGGAGAGGGGTAGAGGGGGGTGGGGGATTCTGGAACTCATGGGTCCACCTGCTCTTTTGCATAAATTTGCATAGCCTGCTGAGGAGGTCTTAACTCTCAAGTACATAAAGTGAAATTAATTAATAAAAGCTAACACAATTAGGTACATTTTGTGTGCATGTTTCTTTGACCTCATATGCGGGCATTTCAGATCAGAAAGGTCTAAGAATTAATCTTCAGGAACCCAGCTGGAGCCCGTAGAGAGCTGTAGGGAGTTTATCAACTGGCCTTTGCTTAAGAGGCAGGAAGTGCCTGGGGAGCTCGGGGAAGAAAGCCTTAAAGGGATTTGCTTCCACTGCCACACTGAATTAGCCAGCACATAGTAAAGGTGCTTTCCTAAGTAACTGAGTCACACGGGCTTTCCATTCACCATAGAAGACAGCTGGGGCCCTGATATTCCAAAACAGACTTGAGTATTTGGAAATTATCATTCTATGGCTTTTCTTAAGAAAACTGACCCTCCTGAATATATTATTTTTCTTATATTCTTTTTCGAACTGGTTTACCTTATAAAATCAAGTCCGTTCATAGTTGGGAGAAGATACCTAAAA
Source organism: Pseudocheirus occidentalis (assembly GCA_028646575.1). Classification (NCBI taxonomy): domain Eukaryota; kingdom Metazoa; phylum Chordata; class Mammalia; order Diprotodontia; family Pseudocheiridae; genus Pseudocheirus; species Pseudocheirus occidentalis. Next base: position 5,544 of record JAQQSW010001517.1, read on the forward strand.
ACATAGTGGCATAAGGAAGTCATATTAGAACTTCAGATTGAAGGAGTCTACCATTCATTCAACAAACATTTATTTTAAGCACCTACTATGTACAGTGGATAGAGCGCTGGGCCTGGAGTCAGAAAGATCAGAATTCAAATCTAGCTTCAGATACCTATTAGCTGTGCGATCCTGGTCAAGCCATTTAACCCTGTTTGCCTCAGTTTCCTCATCTGTAAAATGAGCTAGAGAAGGGAATAGCTAATCCCTCCATTATCTTTGCCAAGAAAACCACAAATGGAGTCCCAAGGAGTCAGACAGGACTGAAATAACTCAACAACAACAACACAGCCCAGAGGATAAATCTATAATTACTGAATTCCCAAAGATGGTGAGGCAGGTGAGGGAGGTGTTTTATAGGCAGATTTCCCAAGCCACTAAAATCTCACCACATAAGTCTGCTTTAATTCAATTCAGTAAGCATTTACTAAGTCCCTATTATGTGCCAGGCATTTAAGCACTGAGGATGTAAATAAGAAGAAAGACAACACCTGCCCTCAAGGAACTTGCAATCTAATGGAAAAGGAAGCTGAAAAGGAGGGGCCACCAGGTGGCACCCTGTACCTTAGTGGAAACCAAACAGAGGTGCTGATAGGAAGTGGAGAGAAAATGCCTTGTCATGAGCCTGACCCCTCCTTCTTGAAACTACTTCCAGAGGACTATTAAGTAATTGCACTTTGTAATTTGACTTTGGATTCCAGGTTAAGGAAGAAAGTGAGAAAAAGAAAGCAATAATAGTCTGTTATCATCAGCAAAATGACCCAATAGTCTCCTTCTATAGAAATTTACCGCAGTCTGAGATAGAGGTTTGTTAGGTTTTTTTTTTTCTCCAAGTCTGGTACCTTTCCAACAAGAAAGTGAAACCTAAATTACACAATTATGAAATCAAACATACCTAGAGCTACACAGCCAGACAAATGCCAATTCTGGTGGAGGAGCAAAAGGCAAAGAAATAATTGTGCATCTATGCAAAGGGTGGGGAGGGGACAGCAATTCCGATCTCATAGTAGGAATGAAGCACAAATGTCATCAGCTTCACTGTTGTCCTTCTAATATTACGAAACAGGAACTATTGCTGTGCTAGCTGAATTGCAGCTGCTAGGCAGTGTCTTTCTAGAAGAGCAATGAAACTAACAGCTCCTTGGTGAGTGAGCCCATTGTCTAAAAGGTTATTCAAGCTGTTTTGTGAGTTAGATTCACAGCCTCACCTAGCCAGCACAGAAAGAATCAGTCAAACCAAATCAATTTTTTTATTTGATTTTGCTTCCTCCTTGAAAAAATGAAGGAGTTGAACCATTAAAGTTCTGTCTAGATGAGCCTATGTTTCCTTTATCCCACTTGATGTTTTAGTGGGAATTAGTAAATTCCTTTCAGTTCCCATCATGTTCCTAGTAGCTTGCACCAAGTCTCTGCTTATTGCCTTGATACTTTACTGAGCAACACCAGAGGGGCAAAGTAGAACTAATGACCTTTATCCTGAATCCTTGCAGGAACAACCAAATCACTGCCTTGCCACCCCTTATACCTGTGTTAATTATAATTGTTTTCTCTATGATACTTTGTGAGACAGTTCATTATTGTAGAAGGAATACTGGACTCAGTATTGGGGAGAGACTTGGGTTCAAATCCTTCTTCTGGTACTTAATACTTATACAGTCCTGGGAAAGCCACTTAAACACCCCCCATCCTCACACTCCCCAGTCTGAGTTCCCTAATCTTCAATATAGGGATAATAATACTAGTACTACCTATTTCATAGGGTTGTGTGAGCAGCAAATGAGAAGGCTTATGCAAAGCTTTTTGTAAATCAGAAAATGCTATAGAAATCCTCCTGTTATTATTATCATTATTACCAATTTGATTCCAAGTTGATACCAATCTGCTAGTGTAGCCAGACACAGCATAGCATCTGCCTTCTTATTCTAGAGACGGTCTTGTCCAGAACTGGGCAGTCAATGGGACACACCTAGAGAAGCTCCACAGATAGCTTAAGCAGACTGGGGACTCTCCATGATTACATCAGCCCTAAATGCTGGTTTTTATCAGGAAATCATTTCAATAAAGGGAAGTATAAATTTAACAAGCATATACTAAGGCAACAACACCCTTGGTAATAAACTTGTGTCCCATATTTTTTTTTTTTGGAAAATAGGGTCTAGAGTGGATTCAAGGTGGCAGAGTAGCAGGATGTTCCTTTCCCCTGCTATCTTTCACCCACCTCACTTCCTACCCAGATGCCCCAAACAAATCTAGAAAAAACACCAGACCATATCCTGATGGAGAAATCCAAGGAGCAAGTTATGGAAGAAAAACTGGAAAAGCAATTAACACCTTGGCACAAGAGCTGCAAAACCTTTCTCTTTCCCTTTTTCAGTGCCTAGTACAGTGGCTTGAAGATGGTGGACATTTAATAAATAATGCTTATCAAAATGGAATACATGTACCTAAATGGAGCCATTCAGTAGAGTATATGTTATGTACTTTGTATGAAAATCCAACATGTAATGGTGTACATGATATATTTCCATGTGCCCCTTTGGTCTGCTATATACAACTTTCCCTTATGCTGCTGTATATCATGGATTTATAAGGGATATATATATATTTGATCAAGTGTATGCCTCTTTAAATATAATGTTATAAACTTTACACCTATAGGGTAACTAGGTGGTTCAGTAGATAGAGCTCTGGGCCTGGAATCAAGAAGATTTGAATTCAAATCTGGCCTCAGGCACATAATAGCTATATGACCCTGGGCAAGTCATTTCACTTTGCCTCAGGTTCCTCATCTGTAAAATGAGCTGGAGAAGGAAATGGCAAACCACTCTGGTATCTTTGTCAAGAAAACCACAAATGGGGTCATGAAGAGTTGGATGCAACTAAAAACAACTCAACAACAACATATCCCTTTCGGTTTTTTATGCATCTGGAAAAATTGCCTGTACGTAAGCTAGATGTGATTTACCGTATATTTTATATGTACCTATGGTTAAGAAGTAGGGTAACAACTAGGCAGAATGTTTAGCTTGGAGACAAGAAGACTTGACACATACTAGCTCTGGGGCCATGAACAAATCACTTAAAGCCTCATGTCCCAGTTAACCCTTTAAGATTATAAACTACAAACAGTTGTTGATCTGCTTCATGTGGAAAGGAGTTTCCATACAAAGAGTTCCATGTACTATATGAAATTACAATCCAGATGTATGGCCATAGAGAGAAACTCAGTGTGATTTGTTGGGATGATAGATTTTTTTATTACTGGAAGAGGGAAAGGATATAAGTACATATTCCAAAGAAAAGATTACATTTCCCATGATGCTCTTGGCCTCAAGGACAAGCTTGGCTGAAATTCCCAAGACTTATGTTCAGTTCAACAAACATTAAATAGATATTAAGTACCCACTATGTACAGAGAAGCATGCTAGATGCTAGAGAAACAAAGGGGATACAGGAAAACATCTGAAGGGGAAAGCAGCACAGAAATAGATGAGAAGGGCAGCAATTTCACAAGGTGCAAAGATTCTTAAAGTTTAATCCTTCTCTTCTGCACCAAATATAGAATATTCAACTGCTTCTTCTTATCTGCCTTCCATTAACCTTCTACTCAGCTTTGATTTAGATATTGACTCTTCCATGGTTTTAACAGACCTGGTTGTTATTATTCCAGCCCTCACCTAGATGTGTTGGAGTCTAGGTCTTAGATCCTCCAGCCTCCTAACTCAGTTACTCTACAATGACCCCAACTTGTCCATTGGCCATGGCCTGAGAAAGTATTTTAATTCAGGTTTAAAAATTTAGCACCTACAATGAAAAGAACACTATATGAGATACTAGGGGTATATATGGTTTAGATATGAAATGCCAAGCCTTAAGGAGTTTACAACCCAGTAACCATCTTTATTCCTACTGAAAAAGGAACTTCCTTATATAAACTCCCAAACTATCTTCTGCCATAGGTTTCATATCTGAGCACTTCCCCCATCCTGGCTTGGGGCCATCTTATTCCCTGCCTCCCCAACCTCCCTCCCTCCAAGTTGGTCTTTTTTGCCCTTTCCTGTGCTCTGTGTTCTCTGGCTGGTTCGCTAGAAGCAAATCTTCTTAGGCAGATCTTTCCTGGCTTGCTTAGCCCTTGATGGTGAAATCATTTCTTCCACCTCCACCTCCACCATGCCTTAGGCCCCAGGGTCTTGGCCTGGATCCCCCTGCTACTCATAGCATGGCTTTTCATTCTTGATTCATTGGCTAGGAAGAATAAAATGAAAATAATTAAGATCGAATTGAAGCATAAGATAGGTAGGAAAAAATTTTTTTTAAGTAACTAACACTAATGATTTCATATTTCCTAGCCAGAACAGACCACAATCCAGGGTAAAGAAAGAAAACTTACAGATATGATCATGATAGCTGACATAGCCTTTGAATTTTACAAAGTGATTACAGTGTCTCATTTGATACAAAACAATCCTGTGAGATAGGTTCTGCAAGTATTATTATTTTTCTTCTGCAGGTGAAGAAATTGAGCCTCAGAAAGGTTAAATAACTTGCCCAAGGTTATCAAGCTAGTAAACATCAGAAATGTGATTCATTTTTTAAGAAGCTGAACTTAAACTAAAAACTAAGAGTATTTCCATAAACACAACCAAATACAAAGAGAGGATTGTATATGAAAACATGAATTTTCCTTGTTACCACTTCCTTTTTTTAAGCATATAATAATTGCCCTTTTTATTTTCAAAACTGTCCTATTTGTCTTTTCTTCCTTTTGAATTTCTTCTTTTCACTTCTGTGCATTTCAAAAAACAGAAGTTTCAATGGCTATTTTTTGATATCATTATTGCTACCCTCTCTCAGGTTACTCCAATCCCATTTCCAATTAAAACCAAGAAAAAGAAAGAAGAAAAAAATCCTTGCAACAGATAAGTATAGCCAAGCAAACAATCACCATGTCCAAAAATGTAAGTCTTTCAGTCTATCACCTCTCTGTAAGGGGCTAAGATCATTGATCCTCGAAGTCTAGACTAAAGAAACAGCTACATTTCAAGAGCAGAGTTAAGTCTTTCAATGTTTTTTTTACAATGTTGCTGTCTTTGTATACACTGTTTTTCTGTTTCTGCTCAATTCACTCTGTATCAATTCAAGTACTCAGGATTCTCTGAAAATATCTTTTATCATTTCCTATGACTCAACAATATAGCATTACATTCCTATGCCACAATTTATTCAGTCATTCCCCAATGGATGGATATTCTCTTGGTTTCCGGTTCTTTTCTCTTTTAATCCCTCCTTCAAGATCATGAAAGTTGTTTTGCTTGTAGTTGTTTTCTTCTCAGTATTAGTCTTCCTTTTAGCACCCGTCCATCCCTACCTAGTGAGTTTGATCTTTCTCTACACTGAACCTCTCAACCCTCCTTTGTTTGTGTCAAATAAGGGTGAGGTCCATCTGATGTCTGCTCCTCTCACTCCTTCCTCAGTATTTGTGTAAGTTCTTCAATCTTCTTCCTTCTTTTGCACAGATGTATTCCTTTTACTCTCTCTTCTCTTTCCCTTCCTAATACCATCAGCACAGAACTAATCTACCTCCAGGTCCTCTGTTGAGTTTTTTTTTTTTATTTAAACCCCTTAACACAGTGGTTCTCAATCTGTGGGTCACAACGACCTTTTCACAGGGGTCACAAGGGTGGCCTAAGACCATCAGAAAACACATATTTCCAATGGTCTTAGGAACTGAGACACCACTCCTCTGTCTTCAGGCGGGTCCACCCACATGCACACACTCACATACAAGTATTAAAGGGTCACAGCATTAGGAAGGTTGAGAACCACTGCCTTAATACCTCTTGAAGACATTAAAGTTAGAAAGGGATAATTTTTCTAATTGCCTAAATTTGCTCTTCTAGGTTTCTCTTGATTCTCATGTTGGCATTTTAAAGTTCCTACTCAACACTGGTCTCTTCATCAGAAATTCTTGAAAGTCCTCTATTCCATTAAAGATCCTTCATTTTTCACTGTTGGATTATACTCTGTTCTTCAGGGCAAATTATTCTTGGTTGTAAGCCTATCTCTTCTCATTTATGGTAGAAGCTGCTAGTTCTTCTGTGATCTTAACTGTGTGATTCCTTGGTACTTGAGCTGCTTCTTTCTGGATTCTTGTAGTCTTTTTTTCTTTGTCTTGGTGACTCTAAATTTTGGTTAGAACAACCCTGGGACTTTTCCTTCTGGGGTTAATATTGGGAAATGATCAGTGGATTCTCTCTATCTTCACTTTGCCCTTTAGTTTTAATAGATCTAGATTGCTTTTGGGTATGATTTGTTGAAATGTGACATGTGTTTGCTTTTTAGTTATAATTTTGACAGAGTTCAATTATTCTTAAATTATCTTTTCTTGATTTGTTTTTTAGGTTAGTTTTTTTATCTCATTTTGCATTTTCCTCTATTTTTCAATCTTTAATTTTATTTGTATTTGTATATATTCATCTACTATTTCTTGATACTCTATGGAGTCATTGATTTCTGTTTGGTCTATTTTAGTTTTCAAATAGTCCATTACTTAGGTCAAGTTTACAACTTAAATAGTACATTCTCCCATAAGCTGTGTATTCTCCTTCCAATTCTTTACTCCAGGGATTTTATTTTCCTTTTTTTATCATTTGCTTGTTTTTTTTAAGCTTTGTGGAAAACTTATTTTTTTCCTTTGAGTCTTAACTTGTAGCTGTTAGTAACTTGCTTATTCTTTTGAAAATCTCTAATTCTACAATAATTCTTGATACTTATAGTACTTCCTTTGATTTACTCAGCTTTCCAACTTTAGTTCTTGAATTGGATCTTCATGTCATAACCAGGCTCTATTCCTATTGTACTTTTGGGTGGGGTGATTGGCACCGGGCTCACCAAGGGTCCCCTAGGTTTCTATGCTGACCTCTACTTTCCCAGGTTAGGACCTCTTGAATCTTTAATATTCAGAGCAATGGATCTTGGGGACATTATGGCAAAGATTCTTAACTTCTTTTATGTCACAGACATCTTTGGCCTATGTGACTCTTCTCAGGATAATACATAACTTAAATTTAATTTAATTGCATAATTTAAATACATAAAATAAAATAGATAGAATTACAAAGGGAAGCAATTGTATTAATATATTTTTTTAAAAAACAAGTTTATACCTATCCAACCATCCTGGAGAACGATTTGGAACTATGTCCAAAAGACTATAAAACTGTGCATACATACTCTTTCACCCAGCAATACCACCACTACTAGGCACTAGCCTAAAGAGATCAAAGAAATAGGGAAAGGACCCACGTATCCAAAAATATTTATAGCAGCTATTTTTGTGGTGGCAAAGAATTGGAAATTGAGGGGATACTCATCAATTGTGGAATAGCTGAATAAGTTGAGGTATGTAAATATAATGGAATATTCCATTGCTCCATAAGAAATGATGAACAGATTTCAGATTTCAGAAAAACCTGGAAAAACTTACATGAACTGATGCTGAGTGAAATGAGCATAACTAGGATAACACTGTATACAATACTACAAGCACATTGTACAGTGACTAACTTGAATAAACTTATCTCTTCTCAGCAATGCAAGGATCTAAGACAATTCCAAAAGACTCATGATAGAAAATGTTATCTACATCCAGAGAAAGAATTATGGAGTCTGAATGTAAATCTAATAATAATATTTGTTCTCCCTTTTTTGTTTGTTTCTTCTTTTTCATGGTTCCTCACATTAGTTTTAATTCTTCTTTACAACATGACTAATGTGAAAATATGTTTAAAGAAAAGAAATTAGCCCCAACCCCTCCCCCCCCAAACAAGTTTACAGACTCCAGGTTGAGTTCCTATTGTATCATGTCTCAGGACCTTGCAGTCCCTGGGCCTTAAGTGTCCTTATCTTAACACTATTTGTCACAGAACCTCCCAAGTCCCCTCCCTGGGCCTCTCTGATCTCCTTGAGTCTTTCTCCAGGAGTTTTCTTCTTTTGTGACTTTCTGACACAGAATTTCCAGACTACATCTCTGGAGTCTGGCCTGTTCTAGTTGATCTATAAAGTTAGGCTTGTCTGCCTAAACTGGTACTTGCTTTTGTGGGTAACTCTCTTTCTTATTGTCTGCCAGCTTCTGGCTAACTTTTTGTGTGGTTTTGGGGTGGAAGGAGTCACTTATTGTAGTTTCTAATTGGATTTCCTGATTGGTATCCAATTTGGTATGAATTTCAGGTTCCCACTATCATAGTCATATGGAAATTGGACTATTGGCCTCTATTCTATTTAACCATTGTTGATCATCTTTAGAGGATTGTGGAGAATAGCAAAGATGCCATAGGTTCACAGAGGACAACTATAGTATTCTTTTTACCAAAGATAAATAAAATGATGAATTCTATAAAGTTTAGGCTGATTAGCATGATATTGATCCTTGGCAAATTTTTAGAAAAGATTATTAAATTACTAAGTTAGTGAACACTTAGAAAAGGAAGTGATAATCACTAAGAACCATGATGGATGATTCCTTAGGGCTAAGTCATGCCAGACTATCCATTCTCTTCCTTGCTGGAATGCTCGCCTAAAGGAAAAGAAAGATCCAGTAGGAGGCTACCGACACAGGATGTCTGGGTTCCAGCAAAGCTTTGGCACCCTCTTATCAAATTCATTTGTTCAACACAGGAGCCATAATAAACCCAATGGACTCTATGCCGGTCATGTCATACCTAGGAGTATGGTGTTTATTTCTCTATGCCAAACTTTACATTTACAAAATGGGGCACATCTAGAAGGAGATACCCAATATAGCAGGATAGTGAGAAAACTCAAAATTTTGTCATCTAATTTAAAGAAATTGAGAATTTTTTAGCGTGAGGAAGACTAGCTATACAGGAGTACGTGATAGTTCACTTCAAGCATCTGAAGGGCTGTTGTATAGAAAAGTGATAAGATTTGTTCTTCATAGAGCTAGAAACCAGAACTAGGACTAAGGGGTGAACATCACAGAGGCAAATTTCAACTTAATATTTAAGGAAGAACTCCCTTCAATACAGTCATCCAGGGCAACTTTGTGAATTGAGTCCCTGTCCTTAGAGATGTGCCAGCATTCAGTCAATAAACATTTATGAAATACCTACTATGTTCCAGGCACTGTGCTGAGTTCTCCAGATACAAATATAAATAAAAAGAAAGCTGGTCCATCAATGCCCTTAAAGACTTTACAAGCTAACACAAAAGCTAATTCAAACTTACAAACACAAATAGAAGCTAGAAAGGACGGGATTGAATTGAGAGAGGGCAGGGAAGAAGGTACTAGGAACAAGGGCTTAATACAGAAGTTCAAAAGCAGTTTTGCTGGTGGGAAATGGGGAGAAAACCATGCTGAACCAACCCCTTCATTAAACAGAGACCCTGAAGCCCATGGTCCTGCCTTCCAGTCAGAGGGTCCAATCAGAGGAAAAAAGGATACTGATAAGTGGTGACTGTTAGATTCAATCAGAAATTCAATTCAGCAGAGGATGGGTGGCTATTTGGAGGGAAATATTATAGAGGGAATTGATGAATTGAAGAGGAGGGTGGACTAGACAAATTCTAAGGTTCTTCCAACTCTGACACTCTAAGATTCTATGAATTATAATTAAGGTTCTAAGACAAAGTTGAATGACTGAAATGAAATGTGAAAGTAATTATTAAGTGCCTACTATATTCAAAGAGCTGAGGATACAAATAGAGAAGCAAGACAGTCTCTAATGTCAAAGAGCTTTATGTTTTAATCAAAAAAGACAACACATATAGGAGATTTCAGTTGCAAGTCATTTGAAAAGGCAAGATGGCCCTTAAGATACAAAGCACATGGTGATGCATCTTCTTTAATATCATTTTGTCATTTCCACTGATATAACCATATTTATTGCTGATGTTGAGTTACCTGAGAATGCCAAGGACCTGGATGGTAAGAACTTTCTTTTCCAGATCTTCAGTAGCACAGACTGCTGAAGAAATGGGGGATGTAGCACCCCCAGAAACAGTTGCTAGATTGTACCTCCACAATGGTTGCTCCCTTGGATGATGGCTTCAGGGGACAGGCTAGAAGGGAATCTGGGGGCTGCTGCCATTCCCAAAGCTTTGAGCTGGCCTTCCAATGGCAGATGTGCAGTGATTGATGTTGGTAAGGATGTCAGGCTCCTTTAACTGTAAAATGGGGGTAATAATAGTACCTACCTCACAGGATTGTTGTGAGGATTCAGTGAGATAATATTAGTAAAATGCTTAGCACAGTGCCTGGCTCACAGTAGATTCATAATAAATACTTGTTCTCCATACCCCATCCTCCATCTCCATCAGAGTCTGAGGAAACATGGTAGTTAAATTAGTGCTGGTGGTGGCTTGGCCCACCTGACAACTCCAGTCTCTTGTTTCTCCCTCAGTAATCCCTCACCACATCAACTTCAGAAGTTGATGGTGATCAAAGCAGACAGGGAAGAGCAGGCCGTTGCTGGCCTACATCATCATAATGATTTCTTCATGTTACTTATGGGCTTGTATCAATTCACCAACACTCTCGTAAGCCCCTTGTGACCAACAAACTGAATTTCTGATATGTCTAGCCAAGGTTGGGTATCTATAGCTGAAGAATACAGTAAAGTTTGAGAGAGGTGAGGAAGATTTCAAAACAAACCCTGCTTCTGTCCTACTGAGCTAGGTCTCCTGACTCTCCTCTTCCCCAACCCATTAATTCTCTTCACTTGCTGCAGCTCAGTGCTAGCTGGAGAGCTCTTTGGTATTTAGTGCTGAGGCTCACACTATAACTAAATCTTTCAATTCCTGAGGATTCTATCACTGGCTTTCTGCTGAGAAAATCTGTTTCCAACTCTGAGTACTCTTAAAGGCCCAATTCTTCTTTGCTTCCTGGACATTTTAAAACAGCACTTGAATTTAACAGAATAGTTTTTAAAACATATTTGAGTAGTCCTTCAATTACTTTGAAGAGAGATCTAGTTATATGACAGATACCCAATGGAAATTTCTTTTTTATTGTTACTATTTTTATTTATTTTGTTAAATATTTCCCAATTGAAAAAAAATTAACGATCATTAAAAAAAATTTTGAGTTCCAAATCCTCTCCCTCCTTCCTTCTCTCCCTTCCTTAAGAAGGCAAGCAATTTGATATCAATTATACATGTGAAGTCATACTAAATATCTCTTCATATTAGCCATGTTGCAAAACACAAGCAAAGTAAAATAATAAAAATAAAGAAAGTTTAAAAAGTATGCTTCAATCTGCAGAGTTTATCAATTCTCTCTTTGGATATGAATAACATTTTTCATCATAGTTTCTTTGGAATTGCCTTGAGTCATTGTCTTGATCAAAGTAACTAGGTCTTTCAAAGCTGGTCATCCTTATAATGTTGCTTTTACTGTGTACAATGTTCTCCTGGTTCTGCTCACTTCCCTTTGCATGAATTCATATAAATCTTCCCAGGCTTTTCTAAAATCGTCCGGCTGACTTTTTCTTTTTTATTATTAATTTATTTTTAGTTTTCAACATTCACTTCCATAAGATTTGGAGTTTTAAATTTTCTCCCCCTCCATTACACCCTCCACAAGATGGCACACAATCTGATATGGACTCTACATATGGATTCATATTAAACTTATTTTCACATTAATCATGTTGTAAAGAAAAGTTAGGAACAATGGGAAGGGTCATCAGAAAGAAGAAACAAAATAAAACAATAACAAAAAAGAAGAGCATTTGTTATGCTTCTATCAGCATTCAGATTTCAAAGTTCTTTCTCTGAATGTGGATAGCATTTTCCATCATGGGTCTTTTGGAGTCATCTTTGATCTTTGTGTTACTGAGAAGAGCTAAGTTTATCCAAATTAGTTATTGTACCATGTGGCTGTTACTGTGTATGATGTTCTCCTGGTTCTGCTTACTTCACTCACCATCAGTTCAAATAAGTCTTTCCAGGTTTCTCTGAAGTCTGCTTGCTCATCATTTCTTATAGCACAATAGCATTCATATACCACAACTTGTTCAGCCATTCCCCAATTAATGGGCATCCCCTGAAATTCCAATTCTTGGCCACCCCAAATAGAGCTGCTATAAATATTTTTGTACAAATATGTGCTTTCCCCATTTCTTTGATCTCTTTGAGCTAGTACCTAGTAGTGGTGGTGTTACTGGGTCAAAGAG
>JAQQSW010001518.1:0-17774 GCA_028646575.1 Pseudocheirus occidentalis
TGTGTCCTGAACTTTCCTATTCCCATGCTTGTATTCACACTGTTCTTTCCATATGAGATGCCCTTCCTCACTACAGCTGTTGAAATTCTAAATATCCTTTAAGACATAGCTCAGATTCCAACTCCTTTATAAAGACTTATGTAATTCACTCACATGGAAATAATTCTTTTGTCTACTTTATTCTCACAATTACTTTGGAATACTTATTTAGAGCTTGAAGAGCCATTAAGAGTCCAAACCCTTATTTTTATAGATGAAGAACAGAGACAGAGAGAGGTAAAGAGACTTAGTCAAGGTCCACCAGATAGTAAATGGCAGAGCCAGGATCTGAAGATAGGTTTTCTGACTCCAAATCTAGCAATCTTACCACTGTTGATATATGGCCTCATAGTCCCATTGAGTGTTAGAGCTGGAAAAGACTTCAGAGGTGCCAGGTGCCAGACACGGGAATTAGTTTAATCACACATTTCATAAATGAGGAAAATTCATGCTGGACAAGTGAAGTGACCCAAGTGAGATCATAGAATAAGTTAGTGGCAGAGACAGAGCTGGTTCCCATTTTGCTTTCCATAAAAACATCTTGTCCTCATTCCTACATTATATATAATAATGATTTGACAATATCTTATCTTCCCTACAAAACTACGAACTCCATGAGGCCAGATATCTCATAATAGCCATTTTGTGCCCTCCATAGCAGGTGGCACAATGTCTTATCCATAGAAGGAGGTCAATCAATGCTTGTTGAATTGGATTAAAATAGGATAGCACCAATTCTTGATCTCATGGATCCCTGGGCTATCAGCATCCTAATAAAGTAATTAAAATTTGAGTACTGTATTGGATTTGTAGATGATACTAATATGTGAATTATATCCAGTATTTGGAAGTATCCATAAGCTTCTGATTTTTTTATCAATTAACTTTGATTTGCTTCTTTCACTATTTTTGTTCAATTGAATTTTCAAGTCCATCTGACAAAATACCTTTTTCTGGGTGGATAATGTCCTTACTATCATCTATAGAACAGGTCTTAGAGATAGTCCATAGAGACAATATAAAAGAGCCCTGAGGTTCTTTAATATTTTTTTCATATCCAAGTCTTCATTTTCCCACTTCAGGTGCCAGACACTGGAATTTCAATGGAAAATTTGTCAAGTCAGTAAGCATTTATTAAGCATTTATTATATGAAAGATATTTCCCTAGGTTCTAGAGATGCAAAGAGAGGCAACAATAGTGCCTACCCTTATGAAGTTCACAATATAATAAAGGAAGAAAACATGTAAACAACTATAAACAAAAGATACAAACGTAACAAATTGGTGATAATCTTGGAGGAAAGGTATTTAGTGGGACTTAAGACATTTTACAGAAAATCCAAGGACTTAGGAAAATTCAGAACTCTCTTTTGAGAAAACTTTTTACCCAACTACTACTAGATAACCCTGCAATCTAACTGCACATGTTAATAACAGGGACTTCTGTTTCAGTGAGAATACAAGTCAGATCCAAAAAAAGTGGAAAAGGCCTACTTGTAGGGAAATATTTATATCAGTTTTTCCGTGGTGACTAAGAAATGGAAATCAAAGGGATGCCCATCAATTGGAGAATGGCTAAACAACCTGTGGTATATGATTGTAATGGAATATTTTCATGTTACAAGAAATGACAAGCAAGATTATTTCAGAAAAAAAAACCTGGAAAGACTTTCATGAACTGATGTATAATGAAGTGAACAGAATCAGAATAACCAGGATACACAGTAAACAGCAATGTTGTTTGATGAAGAATTATGAGTTCTATTCTCAGTAATACAATGATCTACAGCATTCACAAAGGACTAATGACGATGCATACTATCTACCTCCAGAGAAAGAAGTGATATTCACTGAACATAGACTGAAGCATGCTATTTTTTACTTTCTTCCATTTTTCTTTTATTCAAGTCTTACTGTACAAAATAACTTACATGGAAACATTTTACATAATTGCACATGTATAAGCTATATTTGATTGCTTACTGTCTCCTGCATGGGAAGGAGTGAGGGAGGGATAGAATTTGGAACTCAAAACTTTTCAAAAAATGTTAAAAAATTGGAGTTGCTTTTACATAGAAGACAAGTCTAATTCCTAAATTTTTAGATGTTTTAGGTTGACTCTGGAAAACAAATAAGGATCCCTCTTTAACACTGCAAAATATTGACATGTCTTGGAGAATTCAACCTTGAATTGATTACCAATCCAGTACTTACTAAAAACTTACTTGAATCATTTGAAACTTCAGAGAATTGGCCTAATGGATATCCATTAGGTGTTCATGCTTTGACATTTTCAAAACTCTGTCTTGTTTGATGATCAGAAAGTTTTGTATCTGATTATTTGTTACCTTAGGTGCCTACAGAAATGCTTTCATTGTACAAAAAATTAATGTGTAGCTTTTAGTTTTTAATGGACGGTTGCAATAAGAAAAGTCCATTTGAAGAATATTTCTGTATCTTTGTTCAGAACTATAGCTGAAGAGCTGTAGACTCAGTCTGTTTGTCACAGTGTTCAATGCCCTTTAAAAAAAGATCTAGGTGGTAAATCTCTTTTCAAATTTAGTGCAAGGGGGAAAGAAATTATTGCCTCCAAATAGACTTAACTGTTTTCTTTTATCATTAGTGTAGTTGTTCAGTCATGTCTGACTTTTTATGAGCCCATTTGGGATTTTCTCATTAAAAATACTGTAGTGGTTTGCCAATTTCTTCTCCAGCTCATTTTACAGATAAGGAAAATGAGGCAAACTGGGTTAAGTGACTTGCCCAGTATCACACAGTCAGTAAAAATCTAAGGCAGAATTTGAACACAGGTCTTCCTGATTCCAGGCCCAGCAGTCTATCCACTGAGTCACCTGGCTGCCTCCTACTATACTTTAGACCCTTTATAAATTCTAGCCACTTATGCCATGGAATAGTGGAAAGAGTACTGGATTTGAAGTGAGAGACTTTAAGCAAGTTTGTTAAACTTTCTGTGCTTCAGTTTCATCATCTGTAAAATTAGGGGTTTATAATAGGGATTCGATAGCATTTTGAAGGGAACTCCAATGTTCCTTTCAGGTTTCATATGGCAATGAGGCATTTTCAGGTGGCAAAAATATTTTGAGTCACGATTGAACTCATGCTGATTATTGAAGCCAGAATATTCTATCAAGATGACTACAGACAGTTTTGTCAAGATCCCTTCATAAAGTGTATGCATGTGTGCGTGTGTGCGTGCGTATGTGTGTGAGAGAGAGAAAATGAGAATAATACATATTCCCAACATGACATCTGCAAAACGGAAGCCACACAGTATAGAGGAAATGACTCTGAATTTGACATAAGATGATATGTATTTGAATTCAGTCTCTGTCACTTACTATATATGAAATTTAGTGAGGGAGTTACTTAATCCCTCTAGACCTCTAAAGATTGCCTATCTATTCTATATCCCTGATTCTCTTGTTTTTTATATATGTATATGTATATATATATATATATATATATATATACATATGTGTGTGTATATGTATATGTGTGTGTGTGTGTGTGTGTGTGTGTATATACACACATATAAAACAATCCTTGTTATTTGGGGGTAGTAGTCTAGCTCTTGTGTTACTACTATCTCATCACCCCAGACCATCTCCTTTGGCATTGACAGGGTTGGGAAAGTTTTCTTTTTACCCCATTGATAATCTGATCTGTACAACAGGAGGTAGTACTTCATAATATGCTTTTAGATTCATATAGAACTTTAATAAGTACAATCCTGTGACATTGGTAGTTCAAGGGTTACTGCACCTACTTTATAAGCATATGAGAAAAGAGACTAAGTGGTTGAGTAACCAACCTATAATCACATAAGCTAACAGTCACTACATGAGACAGGATTCAAACTTAAATCTCCTGACAGCAACCTGGATAATAATTTTCACTAAGCCACACTACTATTTAGTTAAATAATCTACATCATCACTCATGATTTGCCTTTGGTTTTTCTGCTTAAAAAATCATCTTAAACAGCATGAAATTATTTCCATAGCAGGCAACATTTTGGAGCAACGAGAAACTCTGTTGTTCAATTTGTCAACATTTACAGATTGATAGACTGTGTTAGCTTGACTGCTGTGGTAAATGTTCCCGATTAGGACTGCAAAGTCATTAAGATAATTTACCTTATTCACAGAAATGATCCATGGTCATAAATCATGTCATGCAAGGTAACCAGCTTCAGGCCAAGCTTCTTTTATTAAAAAGAAGAGTTGAAGGGAAATTTGGCCAGAGCATGGACTTATAGATTGAAAAGCCCTGGCCCTGGAATGTGAAGAGCATAATAAATGTGTATGCTAAGCTCCAAAGGCCATGACTAATACATATTTTTCCATCTGTATTTCTTCCATGTAAAACCAGAAAATTCAGAAATCTTTTGAGGGGTCTATGGGAGAATTGAAAATATAAATGCTTTTCGGAGATTTTTTTGTTATTCTTTTTTAATTTAAGACATCAGAGAAACTTATCTTAAATTCTGGAGCCTGTCAAATTCTCTCTGGGGAATGAAAAAAAAATCATTATGGGGATTTTTGTTGTGTTCTTTTCATTGCTGTTGTTGACATTGTCACCATTGTTATGGTACGCCTTTCTATCATTATCTGCTTCTGGGATGTGGGCCATATGTCTTTGGAGACATCTCTGTTTTTATAATTCTTCTAATTTCTTTTTCCGCACTTTAATTATTTTTCCCCTAATTCCATTAGTCATTTGCTGCCATCCCAAGAAATACTGGTTTTTGGCAAATTGTCTTTGACAATACTGGGACAGAGGAAAAAAAGCAATAATGATCAAACTTTATACTTCTATGGCTTTTCATGCAAGGAGAGCAAACTACTTTGCAAACATGGCCTCATCAGTTCTACCAACACCTCTGCAACTGTATGAGGTCGGTGACTCAGTGGATAGAGTGCTGGGCCTAGAGTCAGGAAGACCTGAATTCAAAATCTGGCCTCAGACACTTTGGAGCTGTGTGGGCAAGTCATTTACCACTATTTGCCTCCGTTGCTCATCTATAAAATGAACCAGAGAAGGAAATGACAAATTTCTCTGGTATATTTGCAGGAAAATCCCAAAGAAGAAGAGTTGGACAACAACAAAAAAGGTTTACATTCAGATAAATTAAGTATTCAAGGGAATGCCTGAAGGCTATGCTCAAAGTCTGTGAAAAAACTAGGAATGGAAGGCAGAGTATACTTAACTTACAGTTAGTCAAGGTTCTTCTCTCTTGCAGGTCGGATTCATTTCTCAAAAAATTCTCCTCACCCCTCAGTTTTCTATCTTCCAGTTCACACTCCTATTCTCTCCATAGTGATTTCTTTTTCTAATTACTTCCTTCTCATAGGGCTGACAGTTTGTGAATGTCAGTCCTTCAGAAGAAGCATTTTCTCTTACATTATAATGTTCATTTGCTCTCTTGGATACCTTTGTAGGAGACACGGAGACCATTTTGTGTGTGTCTAGGGGAGTGGTGAGGTGGGACCAGAGTGAGGTCATCAGTGAAGGTTCGGGAATCTGTGGAAACAGTGAGACTTTTAATGTCCCAGAAGAAGACAATTTGCTTGTTCTACATCTTGAATGAGGAAGAGAGTGAAAACTGAATTGTGAGAAGTAAGTAAACATGCAGAGGCCCAAATTGAGCACTGCTATGCCAAAATGATCAGAATGAATTCGGGTCTTGCTATTTATTGGTTTGGAGTGTTGAGGGAAGAGGAACAACACTTAGTGATTCAAGTGATGGCAGATGGAGAAACTGAGAGAGAGAGAGAGACCAGAACAAGACACAGAAGAGGACTGAAGGAGCTTTCTTGGTTCTCAGAAGTCACACAGGAAATGCCTGGGTCTGAGATGTGGTGCTGCTATTATTCCAGTTTGATAGTTGATTTCTCAACTCTTGAGTTCACGAGAGAAGTGTATTACACAGGGGCACAGAGTGTCTCAGATGCTCCTAACTCTAAGTTCAGTGATCTCTCTCTCTCTCTCTCTCTCTCTCTCTCTCTCTCTCTCTCTCTCTCTCTCTCTCTTCTATGTCAGCTAGTGGCCCTTGAAATAGCAGCAGCTGTAAGATCCTGAATGGCAGGCTGTTATGGGCATTAACTTGTCCAGTAAGACCATAAGTCAGGCCAGTAATTTCAGAAAAGTGAGAAGCCATGACAGGAGATATGCTAGAATTAGCCTTCTCATCTTTCTTCTTGGAGATGGTAATAAAATAACATTGTATCTTTTCAGTACTCTATATGTTTAGAACATTAACCTATACAGATTTTCCATAAGTCCCTGACTTGCTGACCTCAAGCCTGACTTCAGCTCAGCAGATATTCATTGAAGTCTTTACAACATGCTATTTGGAATTTTTACAACCAGTGTCTCTGATAAAGGCCTCATTTCTAAAATATATAGAGAACTGAGTCAGAATGCAAGTCATTCCCCAGTTGATAAGTGGTTAAAGGATATGAAAAGCAGCAGAAGAAATGAAACATAGTAATAGAATTTGAAAAAATGTTTTAAATCACTATTGATTAGAGAAATGCAAATCAAAACAACTCTTATGTACCACGTTATACCTATCAGATTGGCATGACAAAACAGGAAAATTATAAACGCTGGAAAGATGTGGGAAAATTGGAAGACTAATACATTGTTGATGGAGTTGTGTGAACTGATCCAACTATTCTGGAGAGCAATTTGGAACTATGCCTAAAGGGCTATAAAAATGAACATACCCTTTGACCCTGCAATGCAACTTCTAGGACTGTACCCCAAAGAGATAAAAGAAATGAAAATAAGACCTACATGTACAGAAATATTTATAGCACCTCTTTTTGTGGTGGCTAAGAATTGGAAATCAAGGGGATGCCCATCAATTGGGGAATGAGTGAATAAGCTGTGGTACATGAATGTAATGGAATACTATTGTGCTATAAGAAGTGACGAGTAGGCAAGCTTCAGAAAAGCCTGGAAAGACTTATATAAACAGATGATGAGTGAGGGGAGCATAACTGGGAGAACTTTGTGCACAGTCACAGTCACATTGTGTGAGGACTAACTTTGATAGACTTAGCTCTTCTCAGCAATGCAAGGTTCTAAGACAATTCCAAAAGGCTCATTATGGAAAATGCCATCCACATTCAGAGAAAGAATTATGGAGTCTGAATGCAGATGGAAGCATACAATTTGCTCTGTTTTTTGTTTTGTTTTGTTTCTTTTTTCCTGTGGTTAATTCCATTGGTTATAATTCTTACAACCTTACTAGTGTGAACATATGTTCAAGGTGAATGTATATGTATAGCTTGTGTCAGATTGCATGCCACCTTGGGGAGGTCAGAGGGGAGGAAGGGTGAGAAATTTAAAACTCAAAAGTTTGCAGAACTGAAGGCTGTAAGCTAAAAATAAATGAATTAATTAAAAAAACACCAGAGAGCATATGAGGGGAAAACATGCTACTTGGTCCTAATTGAACTTATTTTTTCTTAGACAATAGGCAATATTCTAAGAAGAAAATACTATCTTCTTAGACAATATACAGCCCCTGGATCTTTATCCTTATTGGGCTTCTTTTCCATTTGAGTTTAATATCATTAGTCTATAAGACTGAGAATTTATGAGGTAGTGTCACATGTCAGAGGAAATACTTGAACATAGGTTTACCTAGCTCAGGGATTTGCTTAATATCTTTTTTGGCACATGACCTCCTTGAAATAAACAGCTATTTGGAATTCTTTTTCTTTTTTTTCTCTTGAGGCAATTGGGGTTATGTGACTTACCCAGGGTTACATAGCTAGTGAGTGTCTGAGGCCAGATTTAGAACTCAGATCCTCAAGATTCCAGGGCCAATAGTCTATCCATTGTTCCACCTATCTGCCCCTTGGGATTCTTGATTGACTTAAACCAGCTGCAGACCTGCATTTAAGGCCCTCTACATCTTGGTGCACTTCTCCCTTTCTAACCATATCTCATGCTACTATCTTCCACTTTCTTTATATTTCAGTTATTGCATTATTACCTTTCATTTATTTATTATTATCTTTTACTCTAAAGAAATGTTTCATTTTCTCCTGTTTTTGTGTCTTTACCTGCAATATTTCTGACACCTAATATGCTCTATCCTCATTCATGTTCACCCACTCAAACTCTTGACATCTTGGAAAGATCATTGGACTTAGAGCCAGTAAGATCAGAGTCTGAATTTTCCTTGACATCTCTCTGCCTCTGTTTCCTCATATGTAATATGGAGATAGCAGAACCTATCTCCAAAGACTGTTAAGAGAACCAAATGAGATAACATCTGTAGAGCGCACTACATATCTTAAAGTTCTATTTAAATTCTAGGTGTTATTATTATTCCTATCATCAATATTACTATTCATATTCTACCTCCTCTATAAAGCCTTCCCTGATTAGTCGAGGCAGAATCTAAAATTTTTATTTTAGATCTCCAATTACATTTCATATTGACATTTCCATTTTATATTGCAGTATTTTTGAGTATAGCCTTCAATGTTCTACTAGATCAAAGGCAAGGGCAATATTTTATGTGCTTTTGTGACCCTCCTCTCCCCCTGTATTGATGCTTCATTTTAAGGGTGTTAATGCCACAACATTAGTTGTAGTTAGTATTCTCTGTTGTAAGAGGAAAGCTTTATTGTCTTTAGAGGCAGAAAAAGAGGGACAACAGTTGGAGGAAAAAGGGAACAATTGAGTGTTGAGTTGTTGAAGTTAGCTTGCTTTCAGTTGTGTATGATTCTTTGTGACCGTATTTGGGATTTTACTGGCAAAGACACTGGAGTGGTTTTGCCATGTCCATCTCTAGCTCATTTTACAGATGAGGAAACTGAGGCAAGCTAGGTTAAATGCATTGCCCAGGATCACACAGCTAGTATGGATCTGAAGCTGGATTTGGACTCAGGAAGAGGAGTCTTCCTGACTACAGGACAGATACTCTTATCTATTGCCACACCTAGATTGCTTTAAAGTGGTTCCCAACCTGTGGGTCGTGACCTCTTTGGGGGTCGAACGACCCTTTCACAGGCGTCACCTACGACCATCAGAAAGCACATATTTCCAATGATCTTAGGAACCAAGATACTGCTCCACTATCCATCTCCAGGCAGGTATGCCCACATATGAGTATTAAAGGGTCATGGCATTAGGAAGGTTGAGAACCATTGCTTTAGTAGGTAATGATTTTTCCATCCATAAAGGTCTTCAAAATGGTAAAGGATGATGACTTGTAGGGCATTAGTATAGGTTATGCTGGGGATTTTTGAGATTTCTTTGAATTCAGAAATTATGCAGCCTTAAGAATCTTCATTCTTTAATGACCATTCTCATCATTAGCAATTATTGAGATTATGTCGGGGAATAGGTAATTGAACACATAGCTGCAATAATTCAGACTTTCATTGTCTCTTAGCATTAAATGAGCAATGAACTGCTACTTTACTTACATCTTTTTATTGTTTTAAAGAAAATGGAAGAATTGGTGATTATGCATGAACCAGACCGATACCATTTTTCATCATTCCAATCCTGTAATGCTTAGCAACTTTATTTCCAATCTTGCTGCCAATATGTTTACTGACAACAGTTTCAAATAATTGAATTTGATGTTTAAAAGTGTACATATTTTTAAGTAATCTGAATATTCAGAAAATTTATATTCACTAAATATTAGCTTGATTTTATTATATTTAGCAAAACGTATAACTTTATTAATACACAATGTACTTGATAATTTAAAATTATTAAGTCATAATCTCACTTTCTATGGAGACATGTTGACTCCATACTTATTTTTACCATAAGTAGTGTAAGACAGTGGAAATGATAAGATCTGAGCTCAAATTCAAATTCTGTTACTATCATATATCACATGTGTGAACTTGGACATGTCATTTAACCTTTCTAGGCCTCACTTTCATTATCTGTAAAATGAATGTGTTTGATTAAATGCCTCTAAATTATTTCCTTTCCTTCAGTCCATGATCCAATGATCCCTCATAACTGGAATGCTATTTCTCTCTTCCATCTTCTTCTATTGAAATCCTAACCATCATTGAAGGCCCATTTCACATACTGTGTCCACAATGAAAGCTTTTTTGATCCTCTCAATTAGCTGTGATCTCTCTTTTCTGTGAATCCCCCCTGGGCCATCTCTGCAGCTTTCCCAAGGCTCTCATTTATGACTACTTTGCATTATTGGACTCTGATGATTAAAGGAGAGAGTGAGATTGATGACTCTATCTCACTCAAATTCAATCGGAGTCTATTTTTGTACAAGGTTTGATATGTTGGTATGAATCTCATTCCTTCCATATTACTTTCCAGTTTTCCCAGTGTTGTTGTTGATCAGTCATTCCTGTCTCTGTGTGACCCCATTTGGGCTTTTCTTGGCAGAGATCCTGGAATGCTTTGCCATTTCCTTCTTTAGTTCGTTTTCAGAGGAGGAACTGAAGCAAACAGGGTTAAGTGACTTGCCTAGGGTCACATAGCTAGTAAGTATCTGGGCCCAGATTTGAACTCAGGAAAATGAGTCTTCTTGTCTCCCTGCTCAATACTCTATCCCAGCAGTTTTCAACCTGTGGGTTATGTTCAATTTGTAACAATGAAACTACATCCTGCATATCAGATAGATTCATAACAGTAGCAAAATTACAGTTATGAAGTAGCAACAAAAATAATTTTATGGTTGGGGGTCACCACAACATGAGGAACTGTATTAAAGGGTCACAGCATTAGGAAGGTTGAGAACCACCTCTCTATCTGCTGCATAACTTAGCTGCCAGTTTCTCCAGTAGTTTTTCTTAAATAGACAGTCTTTATTATAATACTGGCATCTTTATACTTATTGAATATGTTTGTTTCTGTATACTGTATACTTAATATATTTATTAAGCATTTACTATGTCCCTGGCACTGTACTGTTCCCTGATGGATATCTCTATTTTTTAATCTGAATCAATTTTTTAAAACAATTACTAATTTGTAATACAGTTTGAGATCTGATACTGGTAAGTCTCCTTTGTTTTTATTTCTTTTCATTATTTCAGAGCTCACCTCCTCCTTTAAAACATTTATGATGAGCTCTAGTTAGATCTAGTCACTTGATTGCATTTCAACCTCTTCCCAATATACGTACATACTTACATACATACATACATACATACGTACACATATATTTGTATATGTATATATGCAAACACTTTTCCACTCTGGTCACATTTGACATGTTTTGTTTCTATGTGTTTCTCTTTCTATGCTTCTCATTTCCCCATTATCTATGATCTCCTTCAAGGAAAAGTTTTTATATTCTACTTCTTTTGACTCTTTCCATATGACTTATTTATATTAAGTTGCCCACACAGAGGGCATTCAACAAATGTAGGGTAACTGGCAGTCTCTGTTCCTACAGAGCACACATTCAAAGTTTGTACAAAATGTACAAAGAAACAGTCACACTGGTTAAATATAAACTTGGTCTTGAAGTACCTGGCTAAGGATTGATATGCCTATAAATGACAGGTAGAGGTGGGAAGAAGGAAGATATTTTTACTCTGGTTTCACAGTTGGGTTTTGAAGTGTGGTAAGATTTTAACCTATTTGATGGCAAGAGCAGAGGTTGATTTCGAGATTATGAGAGAAAATCAAGAGCAGGCAGGAAATTGAACATTTATTTTATACCATTTTGCATTACCTAGCATAAGTGTAAAGTTCAATAATTAAGTGTTCAATAAATACTCATTGAATTAATAATTAAGGAATGACAAGTAAGATGGGCACACAAAAGGAGAAAGCTGAAGTAGGATGGAATTTAATTCAATTCAACAACAGGATGAGAAATTGACATGTCACCAGTACAATGATAGGTACTGGAGAGGACAGAGAATTAAATAAGACATGGCCCCTCCGCAGAAGAGAAAAGATGGCCCCAAAATGGGACATGTTAAGTGTCATAATGAGCAAAGAGCTATTTAGGATCTGAGGAAGGAAAGATCTTTTTTTCCAACTGGCAACATGAGGGGAACAAGGCAGTTTAACTGGAGCCTCTAAAGTCTACTTTGTGGATTTCAAATTTGTTCTGGGGAGGAATTGGGAACTAGGGGAGGATTTTGATGAAGAAAGTCAACTACCCAATGTGACAGTAATAGAAGATGAATTTAGTAGCGCCATTAAGCCTTTATAAGGAGAAAAGAAGTCTAAAAACATGAGAAACCATGAAAACTCAGCTTGGCATTCCCAGACTGGACTTTGGAAGACTCAAATTACATTTCCCAAAGGTGATTTTTGGCAAAGCATTTTGTTCTATTTGCTCTCCTGACAGAAATTAATACAAATGAAAATAATAATCAGATTTAGGTACAGCAATTTTACACTTCA
The DNA here is from genome assembly GCA_028646575.1 of Pseudocheirus occidentalis. Taxonomy (NCBI): domain Eukaryota; kingdom Metazoa; phylum Chordata; class Mammalia; order Diprotodontia; family Pseudocheiridae; genus Pseudocheirus; species Pseudocheirus occidentalis. The sequence goes on from JAQQSW010001518.1 coordinate 12,445, forward strand.
TCACTATTATAATCAATGAGGGTTCATTATGTTCCTCTTGGGGACAAGCACAGTCATAAAAGTTAGGTGGATAATTCTGATACTCTATACTAAACTGAAAATAATGCCAGTGACAGAAGAAACTAGTGATGTCTATTTTATTCGTTCCCACTACAAATTAGCTTATAATATAAAGGAGAATGTCTAATCTCTTAAATAAGGGCTTTTAAGAATTGCATTATACCTATCTTACAAAGGCCCAGTTTTGTTTACATTTTGACAATTGGTAATGTTTCTATTTGTCTAATAATTTCATTATATCACGTGTAAAAAATACACCCTGGCACGATTTTGAAGAGGAACAAAAACGGGACCAACATCCTGTCCTTTATTTAAAGCATAGCAGTGTAGGAATGATTTCTTTTTAGAAATAAAAATCTCCACAACTAACTAATAGATCTTAAAGAGAATTATGGTTCTCTCTGAACACGTCCTGTCCTGGCCAAATCACTTTATCTCTGTAAGCCTCAGTTTTCCTGTTGAAAAACTGCAGATCTATTTCACAGGGTTGTACTGAGGATCAAATGGGATAACATATGCAAAATACTTTGCAAATATTAAAACTATTTTGTGCCATGTGCTATGTGCCAGATTGGGCACCAAGAGTCAATGCATCTCAGTTTGCAAGCCCCCTAGCTGATTAGGGACACAAGGCTTACCTTTATCGTCTACAACAACAAAAGGTTGGGGGAATCCCATGGTTTGGGGGAATCAAGTAAAGTCAATGACTATCAATCAAATGCCTTCTATATGAACCACACTGTGCTCTCCGCCTAGGATAAACAAACCAAAACCATCCCTGACCTCAAAGACCTTAATTCTGTGGGAAAATACAAATTTACACAAGTGTATACAAAGTAATATAGTTATTTTGAGAGACTCCTAATAACAGATAATCTGGAAAGACTTGCTATCGGCTGTGATTTGAGGGAATCCAGGTATTTTTTGAAGCAGAGGTGATGAGGAAGATTATAATCTCAAGATGAGGGAGCCCTTCTGCAAAGGCATGAAAATGAGAAATGAAATATTATGTATTGAGAACTGGAAGCAGGCCATTTTGATTAAAACTGAAAGTGAGTGAAGGGGAACAATATTAAACAACACTATAAAGGCAAGTGGGAGTTTGATTATTAAGGTCTTTAAGTGACAAGCTAAAGATTTTGTATATTAATTTGAAAAATAATAGAAAGCCATTGGAGAATGGGGCTGATAGGGATAGATCTGTGCTTTGGGAATAACCTTTGTGAGTTGTGTGGAGAATGGATTAAAGAAGGAAATGATTAGAGGCAGGGACACCAATTAGGAAGCTATTGTAATAAAAAAGTCCAGGTGAGAAGTGATGAGGGCCTGAACTAGGTATGATGACAGCTAGGGCTGAAGGTGTGTGAGTGGAGAGAGGCAATGAAATGAAGAAATGTGCTGGTGGAGGTAGTATCAATAAGACTAGGCAGATTAATGGATATGGTGAAAGAGAGAGTCACAGAGAAAGAGAAAGAGAAAAAGAGAGAGAGAGAGAGAGGAATACAGACACACACACACACACAGAGAGAGAGAGAGAGAGAGAGAGAGAGAGAGAGAGAGAGAGAGAGAGAGAGAGACAAAGAGAGACAGAGACACAGAGACAGAGACACAGAGAGGAACAGAGAGACAGAGACAGACAGACACATACACACACAGAGACAGAGAAACAGAGAGAGACTGAGAGAGAAGTCAAGGACAACTTCAGGGTTAACTTGGGAGGCGAATAGTACCATCAACAGAAATGAGAGACCTGGGAAGGGGGATCCATTTGGGGATAAATAATAACTTCTTTTTTGGATATATTAAGTTTGAAATATATGTGATATTCAGATGAAAAGGAAGAATTCAGGGATATCTATCTATCTACCTATCTATCTATCTATCTATCTATCTATCTATCTATCTATCTATCTATCTACCTATCATCTATCTATCTATCTATCTATCTATCTATCTATCTATCTATCTATCTATCTACCTATCATCTATCTATCCATCTAGACAGAGTTGGACATGATCTATGTAGGGATAATAATTGAATCCTTAAGAGATGATGTGATCAAGTATAAAACATTTATTAAGCACCTACTATATGCCAGGCATTGTACTAAGTTCTAGAGATACAAAAATATATGAGACAGTCTCTGCCCTCATATAGTATACAATCTAATGGAGGAGATGACACACAAATATATACAAAATGATAAATGTACAGAATATAATTTATATATATAAATATATAAGAGATAATTGAGTTAAGAAAATGGAATTAAGAGTAGCTGGGGAAGCTACTAGCAGAAGGTGGGTTTTTAGTTGGAACTAAAGGAAATTAGGGAGGTCAGTTGTTGGGCAGAGGTGGGAGAATATTCCAGGGAAGGGGGGCAGTCATAGAAAATGGCCAAAGGCAAGAAAAGGAATGTCTTACTCATGGAACAGGGAGCAGGAAAGTGTCACGGGATTGAAAAGTATGTATTGTGGAGTAAGGTGTAAGGAGGAGGTGGAAAGGGAAGAGGGGGCTAGATTATGAAGGGCTTTGAATGCCACATAGAGCATTTTGTATGTGATTCTGGAGGCAATATGAAGCCAAGATAAACAATGACAAAGTATAAAAAGAGATGAGATGAATAGGTAGTCAAATAATTTAACTTAATTAAAAAGAATGAGACAGAATAGTCAGAGAAATAGGAGGAAAATGATGAGAGCAAAGTGACATAGTGACTGAGAGAGAAGAAAATGTTCAAAAGTAGTCAACAGTGTTGAAAACTAAACTGAGGTCAGGAAAGGTGAGAAAAGAGAACTCGACTGGGCAATTAAGAGATTAGTCATCTTGGAAAGGACAAGAGACAATATAATAGTCAGAAGGCAGATTTAAAAGGACTATGGTAGGAAATAGAGGTAATTTGGGTAGACTGTCATTTCTAGGAATATGACCATGAAAAGGTAAGATGATAAAGGTATGATGACAGCTTGAACTAATGGCAGGGTCAAATAAAAGGTTTTGTTTTGTTTTTTAGAATAGAAGACAGATGAATGTTTTTATAGGCAGTAAGGAAGAAGCTTCCAAGAAAGAACATGATCCAGAGGGTAGGCTCTTAGAAGAAAGAGAAGGAAAGAGAATCAAGGGATCAAGGGAAGGTATTAACCTTGTCAAGAAGGTTTAATGTAGGGCAAAGACTAGACAGTAGGTTATGTCCAATGATGGGAAAAATGGTGTGTGAATGAGACTGGTAATGCCCATACTTCAAGAATGGGGACCAAGGGAGAAAGTATCCCTTCCCTTTTGGTTTCTTCACTTTCAAACAAACAAACCTCCAAACCCTTACAGACAGAGGCCATATAATGATTATTCACTTTGCTGAAAGGGAATGCCTTATTGCAGGTAAAAAATCTTCAGAACACTCAGTTCACTTTTAGTTTTCAATGAACTTGGGTTAGTTACAATAATTACATTTGACTCAATGAATTAATAAATCAATAAGTATTTAATGAGAACTGAATGTCTATTCACTTTTCAAGGTTCAGAGAATAAAAATATAAACATAAAACTGTACCTGATCTTTATAAGCTTATATTTTTGGAAGGATGGAATACTTGCATAAATTAGAAAATATAAAATATGCACAAGGAAAATAGGAAATAATTTCAAAGAAAGAGCCTTGTAAATACATATTGTCACAAATAATGGTAGAGAGGATGCTTCAGACAGGTACAGATTATCATCTAAGACAACCTTTCCTCTGTTCAATGTCTCTCCTTTGTGTAAAGTGTTTCTGACATTTCTGCTGTCTTTGTATGATATCACCTTTGTATTATTTTCCAGGGCACTGTCTTTATTAATTTGCCTAAATCCTGGATGCCATCTCATGATGATATTATTGGCTCCTAAACCACTTAGCTATTCTTGACATAAATTCGTAAATGTTTGATGAAAGGGAAAAAAGACAAGTTCTCTTTGAAATTCACTCAATGTTCTAAAATAGAATACATTTATCTGTCAAGATAATGCTATTTATATGTACAGAAACAAAATAACCATGTTTAATTGACTAAAACAGAAAAATATGCATCTCTCTTCAATTCATTTTGGCCACTACAATTCCAAGTTTAAATGTTATTTATTACTTAAGCCCTAAACAAAATTGACCTTTAGAAACAGAAGACAAAGGAAAAGTACCAATGAAATACAAATCAATGCCTGATCCTTCAAATGACGAGAATGAAATGCAAGGTTGGTTTGTCCTTTTCCTATTTTTGATCCATTCTTCCTACAGCTTTGATTTTGTTTCAATCTTATTCCTCAGGATCCGTTTTAAAGTCAGATCTATCACCAAGACATTTCATATAGGGAAGACCGTCTGTTCAGTAACATGAATGCTTTTCTTTCCCCTAGAATGTACCACATTGAAACATTAACTTAATGTTGCACAGAAATAAATGAAGTGTCATCTTAATTAAACGACCATAATACTATGCATTCTGGCTGGGCATCAAGCTGATCCCTTTTCTTTTGTAAAATAAAAAGTAATTTATTTTTATAATCTCCAAGCTCAGATTTCTCATGGAATAAATAAAATAAAATAAATAAAATAAAAACCCAAGCAGACCTGGTTTAAAGTCTTGACTATAGCACTAATTTCCAAGTAACTTTGGATGAATAACTTTACCTTCCTGTGTTTCAGTTGTTTCATTTGAAAATAAATCTACCTTTCCAGATGTGCTTAATCCAAGCAATTAATCAATAAACATTTATTAAGCACCTACTGTGTGCCAGGAACTGTGATAAGCACTGAGGATTAGAAAAAGAGGCAAAAGAAAGTACCTGCCTTCAAGAAGCCTGCCATCTAATGAGGGAGATGAAATGCCAATGAATCTATGCAAAGAAAACCATATAGAAATCAACCATATAGTTTTCAACCTGTGGGTCATGACCCCTTTGGGGGTCAAACGGGGTCACCTAAGACCATTGGAAAACACATATTTCTGATGGTCTTAGGAACCAGATATCGCTCCTCTATCTGCCTCCACGCAGGTCCACCCACATGCAGATACACTCATATATGAGTGTTAAAGGGTTGTGGCATTAGGAAGGTTGAGAACCACTGATAGAGAAGATAAATTGGAAATAACTAAGAAAATGCAGTATAATTATAGGGGATTGGGGAAAGTCTCCTGTAGAAAGTGAGATTTTAGTTGGGACATAAAGGAATTCAGAGAAGTCAGTATTCAGAGTGGTAAAGGAACAGCATTCCAGGCATGGGTGTGTGTGTGTG